>VDFB02037351.1:22517-151379 GCA_007258455.2 Sequoia sempervirens
AGTAGAGGTTTTGGAAGAGGTACAAGGTGCTTCTCATGTGGATAGCAAGGTCATATTGCTCGCCAGTGTCCTCAGAAGGGCACTACTAGATTTTCTCAGAGACCTGCAGCTTTAGAGCCAACAGTTGGAGATGATGGTAGATCTCACAGGGTTTTTGTTGTAGTTGACAACCACTAGGCTGAGCACCAGGGGAAAGTGGTTGAGACATCAGGTGTGTTACAAGGTGGTAGAGTTTCTGTACTTTTTGATTCAAGAGCTTCATATTCCTTTATTTCTCCATCTATAGTAGCGCGATGTGGATTGGTGGCAGTAAAGTAGGACGATAGGTGGAGTGTTGAGTTAGCTTCTGGTGCTAAGGTTGCAACTGAGTCTCTTGTCTGTGGTTGTAGATTGAGGATTGGATCTCTTGAAACCATGATTGATCTGTGAATTCCTCTTGGGTCTTACGATGTTGTACTAGGCATGGATTGGTTAGAGGCCCACAGAGCAGTCATAGATTGTCACTGCAAGTCAATGAATTGGGTTGATGATTTTGATAGAGAGGTTGAGCTAGTTGGGATTTAGAGACCTATTTCTTTGAGGATGATCTCAGTGACGTAGTTGAGGAGGTGTATGCGATAGGGCTGTCAGTTATTTGCAGTGACAGTTAATGATTTTGATTTAGGAGAGAGTCAAGAGGAGGTGACACTTGATAGTCATCCCATTCTTAGACAGTATGCCAATGTGTTTCCTAGAGAGATTCCAGGGATGCCACCTAAGTGTGATATCGAATTTAAGATTGATCTTGCACCTAGAGCTAAGCCCATTTCATGAGCTCCTGACCAAATGACCACTCAAGAGCTTAAGGATCTCTGATTACAGCTCGAGGAGTTGTTAGAGAAGGGATTTATTTGTCCTAGTGTGTCTCCTTGGGGAGCACCGGTGATTTTTGTGAAGAAGAAGGACGGGTCCTTTTGATTGTGTATAGATTACCGACAGTTGAACAAGGTGACAATACATAAAAAATATCTATTGCCGAGGATAGATGACTTATTTGATTGGATTAAGGGTGCTAGGGTATTCTTCGAGGAAGATATACATAAAATTGTGTTTCACACTCGATACAGTCACTATGAGTTCACAATGGTGTCGTTTGATGAATGAGGTTTTTCACACCTACCTTGACCGGTTTGTCTTGGTATTCTTAGATGATATATTGATCTATTCTAGGACCATGGAGGAACATGAGGATAGAGAGACAAGTACTAAAATGTTTGAGAGAAAATTAGTTGTATGCTAATTTGTCGAAGTGTGAATTCTTCAAGACAGAGGTGAAATATCTTGGACATGTTATATCTGATGAAGGAATTGCAGTGGATCCCTCAAAGATCCAAGCCATCATTGATTGGCCTGCACCTACTAATGTGTCAGAGGTTCATAGTTTCATGGGGTTGGCAAGTTACTACAGGCATTTTGTACAAGGGTTTTCGAGGATAGCACACCCCATTACTTCTCTTCAGAGGAAAGGGAAGAAATTTGTTTGGTTAGAGCAGTGCAAGATAACTTTTTAGACTCTTAAGGAGAGATTGACCAATGCTCTAATTTTAGTTGTTCCTGATCCTTCTGGGGATTTTTTTGTGTGTACAAATGCTTCCTTGGAGGGTATAGGAGTTGTGTTAATGCAGGAGGGTCACATGATTTCCTAGGAGTCTCGTAAACTCAAGGATCACGAACTGAATTACCCCACACACAATCTTGAGTTAGCCGTAGTAGTACATGCTTTGACGAGGTGGAGGCACTTTCTTTTGGGGCATAGGTTTGAGCTGTACACTGATCACTATAGTTTGCAGTACATCTTTATGTAACCTAATCTGAATGCCAGGTAGAGATAATGGATGGAGTTCCTATGCAAATATGATTTTGAGGTGAAGTCCTTTCAGGGGAAGGAGAATGTAGTTGTAGATGGACTTAGTAGACAGAGGCATGAGTTATCTGCAGCGACTCTCGATGTGGATTTGAGGAATCAGATACTTTTAGCTCTTCCTTCAGATGGTTGGTATCAAGAGGTGAGGGCTAAGGTGGAGTTAGGTAGAGCTTTAGAGGGCAGGTTTGCAAGATATTCCCTTGAGTCAGATGGTCTTTTGAGGTATTTGGGGTGGATTTATGTTCCATCCACTGGAGATCTTCGCTCTTTGATCATGTTAGAGGCACATCAGGCACCGTATTTAGCTCATCCTGGTGTCAAAAAGATGCACGCTGATCTTCGACAACTGTACTTTTGGGTCAGGATGAGGAGAGATATTGTTGATTTTGTGTCTAGATATCTTGAATGTTAGAGAGTGAAGGCAAAACATCAGCATCCTACAAAATTTTTGCAGCCTCACTTGGTTCTGGAGTGGAAATGGGACATTATCTCAATAGATTTTATAGTTGGTTTTCCCATTTCTTCACATCGGCACGATGCCATTATGGTCATCGTGGATAGGTTGACGAAGGTGGCACACTTCTCTCCTGTTCATTCCTCTTATGGTGCTTCATTAGTGGCTAGAGTCTTCATCGAAGATATTTTCAGGTTACATGGTATTCCTTGCCAAATTATATCAGATAGAGATCCCGTGTTTACCTTAACACTCTGGGCGTCCCTACGACATGCTTCGGGGACTCAGTTGAACTTCAGTTCAGCCTATCACCCAGAGATGGATGGGAAGACTGAGAGGGTCAATTAGATTCTCAAGGACATGCTTCGTATGTATGTCATGGATCAACATACATGATGGGAGTACTACCTATATCTGGTAGAATTTGCATACATTAACAGTTATCACAGTTCTATAGGCATGCCTCCCTTTCAGGTATTGTATGGTCATTTGTGCTAGACACCATTGAGTTGGGACCATTTGGAGGATAGAGTTTTGTTGGGTCCAGAGATGCTTTAGGAGATGGAGCAACAGGTGGCTCAAATTAGGGAGCATTTAGTGGCAACTCAGGATAGAAAAAAGAAATATGCTGATGCTCACAGGGTGGATCGCCAATTCTCAGTTGGTGACTGGGTTTTCTTGCATGTGCAACCGTGGAAGAGTTTGATCCGTTATGGAAAGGGCTCTAAGCTCGCACCACGTTTTGTTGGACCTTTTGAGATCTTGGAGAGGATTGGAATTGTAGCATACCATCTTGCTTTGCCACCCAATCTCTCGTGCATACATGATGTATTTCACGTTGTAATACTTAGACCATATTATCTTGATATATCTCACGTCCTTGATTGGAATGTATTATAGGTAGAGGACAATCAACTAGCTTTGGAGCCCGTAGGAATAATTTAGCACTGGAGACTCACACTCAAAGGACGAGACATAGAGCGGGTTAGGGTCAAGTGGGATCCGAACAATGAGGCTTCAACTACCTGGGAGGATGCTTCCACGATGAGGGAGCTTTATTCGTATTTGTTTACAGGCTTCCAGGAGTAAGCCTGTTCCTAGGGGGGAGGATGTGATGCCCCCTAAATTTTCTTATATTTGGACAACTTTTTGGAGTTCACTTAGACTTTATGATGTTGTTTTGCTTGACTTTATGTTACTGCTTGATAGACATTATGACTCTGTTGGTTATTTTTCAGACATGGTGATATTTTGATGTGTTGATGTTGAGATTGTTTGATAACATTATGATGCATAGCTAAGTGATATTGATAACATTATGATGTTTGGTTTAACAATATAAATGGCTTTGTGATATCTGATATTTTTACTTATGTATCATGTTAGTAGATTAGTTGATTGCTCATTGAGTATCATGGATATGATGACGATGTTATGTATGGATAGATGTTTGCACTACCATGTTTTGATATTAGTTGTTATGTGTCGGTGATGGGGACAATGTCACATCACTTGCTTGCAAGCGTCCTGTGACTCTGTGATTTCCCCATCACGGTGTGATTGTTTATTTCTTCATGCATATGATTCAACCCATTGTTTTGCTACAGGCTGTTGGTACGGGGCATCAACTCCACTTGTTTATCAGGTCTGAGCGTGCCAGAGCCCAATGGAGCTATTGTTTTAGAGGTTACATTGGGTCCCCCACTTTGAGCCATTGTCCTTTTCAAGGATGAACACTTGTTGTTGCACCCCGTCAGTAAGGTATTTTGGTATCATTTCGTTTCCTTGTGGTTGTATAATCTTCGTTATGTTTCTGATTGTTATTTGTTGACTGAATTTGGAGTCTTGAGCTTGGTTGATTATTTCATTTTATTTCATGTGTCTTGTTGGAAGGCTTGGTTAATTAAAAATAAAAGTCTAATTAAATTAAAGGATTGAATTAAATATGTTATGAAAATACATTTTATCAAGTTAAGAGTCAATTCCTAAAATAGAATATTTAAATTATATATATATATAAATGTGTGCATACACATATACACATATATATATATATACATATATATATATATATACTAATATGTATATGTATATATAATATATGTATATATACATATATATATATACATACATATATATATATACATATATATATATATATATACATATATATATATATACATATATGTATATATATATATATATACATATATATATATATATACTAATATGTTTGTATAAATATATTTTATAAGAAATTTAATATAATAAATTAATAATAAATAAATACCATTTTGTGTGCAAAGTTAAAGTGAAAGGAAAAAAAATTAATTGAAAGTTGAAGAGAGGGAAAATGAGAAGGAGAGGAATAAAATTAGTTACGGGAGATTAATTGGGAGAAAGTGGAGTTAACCCCATAGGGGCAATTGGTTTTATTGCTCCTAGAAGAAAAGAAACTAATTGGGGTTTTCTGTTTTTCTGTGAATGTTTCAGGAGGTTGCTTGAAAAAAAAAAGCTTTCCGGGTTTTTCTGAAATTCTTCTTCTGGAGATTGGGAAGCTTTGAGGTTGTTTTGGAAATCTTGGGTTTAACAGTAGCTGTGGATTTAGGGTTGTTTGGTTTGCATAGTAGATTCTTGGAAAAGAAGAAGCTGCAACTTGAAGTCTAAAAGTCTAGCATCATTCCCAGCCTAATTCTATGAAGTTCCAGTTTCCTTCAACATTCCTCTTGTTTCCTTCAAATCAAAAAATGAATATTAGAATAGGAATAGTGTATATCATTTATTTCATGCTTAATAGATTTAGAAATTGAAACAAAGCTATTAAAGAAACCAAGGAGAATGAATCTTCGGCAAAATAACTATAGCAATGATTTCTTGTGTTGGAGTCTTATACTCAAAACAATTACCCAAGAGATATCATCTTTAGAACATACAACTCAATTAATACTATTTCCACGGAGCTAGATCTTGTTTCCTCCTTTGATATAAGCCTTCCTCAAATAGCTGAATATAGTATATCCTAAACATTGTATGATTTAGGTATACATATTTTAAGATAGGTTGAGACTTTAATCTTACATTTTACTTAATCATTTGAATGTTATACATATATATATGTATATATGGTATAGATTTTTATTTTGGCGACTGCCTTCGTACTGAGGGGGTTTGATCTCTGTGTGCGTGCTCCTCGAGCCTTAACTTTGGAGGTAGTCTTGTTAATTATTTGCCTTAATAAATTTTTAAGTCACTGAGATTTAAATTTTTTGTGCATATATCTCTTATGGCATATCGATGTTCACATATCCTAGACAGGTCTGTTTAAAAAATTGAATATTGCAATCAAGTTGTTTCCTGTATTGCTTGTCCTTTAATTATAAACAGTTGTAAAGAGTTTGTTAAAATAGTGGCGAATATTCTCTGAGTTGTTGCTATTTGGAAGCCTTGAAATCACTTCTTGCTTTGCCCATCAATTCTTTCATAAAGTGCATATCGAAGTCTTGAGAGGAATCAATTTAATACTAAATAAATATGGTTTTATTTTAATCTGTTATTTAGAACTGATTTGTTTGGAATTCCTTATTCTCAACCATTTAGTGAAACTGTAGAATTTGTATGCAATAAATTAACAATCAGGCTTGAACCAATGGTTGTGTTAAGTTAATGATATCTAAAGGTTGCAGCCAAGATCACTGTCACTTGTCCTTATCCATGTATGAGTCTTAGTGTTGTTATAGTATGTTAAGATTTTTCCCATTTTGTTTCATTCACCATTTCTCTTCCTATATGTTCTTATAGACATCTTGAAGACTATTTAAGAGATTTGTTTCAGTATCTAAAGAGTTTAGTTACAGTTTAAAATGTCATGCGTGCTCCTTCATTGTTGGTATCTTTTGGGATGAGGTATTCATCGGTTCATTGAAGTCGGCCTTGTTAGATTTTCTAGTAAAGGTCTTTCCTTTGTTTTATCTTAATCTAGCTGGTGACTAGAATGCATGGACTGTTGTAGTGAAGTCTTAGCTCTGAACATATTCAAACACTGATGCTATACCTTGCACCGAACACATCCATCAGATGTATATTGTTAATTGAGTTTAATTGAGAGTTGTAATAAACTTAAGATTTGTGTCGTCTCTTGTCGTTGTTGTTATCTTTTTCTCTTAGCTTATATTTGGCCGTGGTAATAGATATATGTGTCATCGGTTATTGAGTTTGGTTTCTTGCATTCATAGGATATCCCTTTCTCTTCAACGCCTTAGTTGATATATTTATTTATAAATTGGCATGAGGGGCCGGAGTTTGGTAGAGGCTACCGGGATAACCCAGGATGGGGGCTGGGGCCTAGGAAGAACTACCTGGATAACCTATGTCCAATTATGTGATGACACTTCCCTTATGACAACCATGAGTTTTCGTACTTGTTGTTTTACCTTGAGTACCTATGTGCCTCTGGAAGTATGTTCATGGATGTTATTGTTCTTGTTGATATTCGTCTTGTGTTGTGAGTTTTTTCAACCTTGTGATAACTAGTCCTTGTCTATCAGTTGGTGGGGCCCTTTGTTACCTCCTAGCATGGGGGGTGAACCTTTGGGTTCATGTGGTTGGGTGGAACGTGTTACGTCCTCCATTGGGTTCCCCTTATGTTCGTGATGTGGTGATTCATCTGATCCATTCTCTTCAACATTGCATCTACTCTTGGAAGGTTGATTATTGTACTTGTAAATGTATTGTAACGCTATCATGTTTCATGTATCTTATGTGGTGCACTCCTCACTTGTATTGAGGAAGTGTGATTGTACTTGTTGAAATTGAAATACTGAATTGATGTATCTCAAGAATGTAAAGAATTATGTAATCAGTGACATTGTACTAGTTAATTGAAATGAAAGCAATTTAGTTATTCCTTATGTTTAAAGAATATATGTTCTCATGCTTCATATGTTCATTTGTAATGAGTAAAAGATATGCTTAATGACGAGTAGTGTTTAATTGTTAATAAGTTATTGGGTTTTGTAATTTGGATAATGGAATTTAAGTAATGCAGTCGTGCACCCTAGGGGACATAGGATAATAATTTAAGTTATGTTCAAATTTCATTGCACAACATTCTACCTAGAAAAAAAAATTGTCCATTTTCAGTTGTTTAGACTTTGTCCTCTAGGTTTCTCGGTCGGGCGTTACACATGGTATCAGAGCCAGGTTTAAACACTGGGTGCTCTGGGTATGTCAATTAGCTCATTAAGTTGTCTTAGGTGTAAATATTGAAGTTTAAGTTTTTCGTTGTTAACCTCATATAATACCCTAAACTTGTTTGTGTAGGATCATGCCTAGGAGACGGGGTAGAGATTGAGGGCGAGGCAGAGGTCATGGTGGTGGCTGTGGGGCCAATCACCAAGATTCACCTCTATAGAGTTCTCATGAGTCAGATCGTGAGGAGCATCAAAGTTCGCAGAACAACTAGGGTGGTGTGGGACATAATTAGGGTCAGCCTGGCATGGAGGGCACACAGTTGCGCCAATTATTATAGGAGGTTCTTTCCTGGCTTGGTTCAAGGTAGGAAGGAGAGGAGTTAGTGATTCAGGAGAGGGAGAGATATCCTAGGAGGAGGGAGTTAGTTGTTGAGAAGGATACCATTTTAGTTGGTCACATGAGGGACCTACTTCAGGCATGTCCTCTGACATTTGATGGGTTAGGTAGTGGACTAGAGGCAGAGACCTGGCTTATCGATTTGAACCGATGTTTTTCTATGCACCATTATGGTAGTAATACCAAGGCTAGATGTTCCATTATGTATCTCCATGGGTTTGCTTCCGCATGGTGTTATCTTGAGGAGCAGAAGCTCCATCTAGATATAGACTCTATGTCATGGGAGATGTTCCTTGAGCAATTTAGAGCCTGATTCTTGTCTGACCATTGGCAACAGTGTCGAACAAATGAGTTTCATGAGTTGAGACAGTTGGCAATGTCAGTGGAACAATATGAGTGGAAATTTTATGAACTTAAGCAGTACACGAGTATTGGTGATGACGAAGGCATGTTAGTACAATATTTCATTAGGGGCTTAAATGCCCTCATCAGTGGTGGAGTTCGGGTGTTTGAGCTGAAGACCATGGAGGTAGCCTTGGAAAAGGCTCAGATTGTTGAGGAGAATCTAGCTATGGCATTAGGTGGATAGATGGGGGTTCAGATTGGCAATGCACCTCTGATAGGGTTCAGTTCACGTGGTGGTCAGTCACAGTCAACAGGTCCATCTAGGAGTCAGTAGGTACCCTCTAAGGGTGGACAACAGTAGAAACCTTCACAATTTAAACATAAGAATTCTTGATCTCGTCAGGATGGTAGATCTCAGCCCAAGAGAGGTAGAGACAGGAATTGGAGGCAAATGAAACATTACCGCTTTGATCAGCCAGCCTAGAGTTCATAGTCTACAGTTATAAAGGACAGTTTTCAATAGTCTAGTGCTCCACCTAGTAGTAGAGGTTTTGGAAGAGGTATAGGGTGCTTCTCATGTGGACATCAGGGTCATATTGCTCATCAGTGTCCTCAGAAGGGCACTACTAGATTTTCTCAGAGACCTGAAGCTTCAGAGCTGACAATAGGAGATGCTGGTAGATCTCACAAGGTTTTTTCTACAGTTGACAACCGCCAGGCTGAGCACTAGGGGACAGTGGTTGAGACATCAGGTGTGTTATAGGGTGGTAGAGTTTCTATACTTTTTTATTTAGGAGCTTCATATTCCTTTATTTCTCCATCTATAGTAGCGCGATGTGGACTAGTGGTAGTAAAACAGGACGATAAGTGACAGGTTGAGTTAGCTTCCAGTGCTAAGGTCGCAGCTGAGTCTCTTGTCTGTGGTTGTAGATTGAGGATTGGATCTCTTGAAACCACAATTGATTTGAAAATTCCTCTTGGGTCTTATGATGTACTAGGCATGGATTGGTTAGAGGCCCACAAAGCAGTCATAGATTGTTGCCACAAGTCATTGAAGTGGGTTGATGATTCTGGCAGAGAGGTTGAGCTCGTTGGGATTCAGAGACCTATTTCTTTGAGGACGATCTCATCTATGTAGTTGAGGAGGTGTATGCAATAGGGCTGCCAGTTATTTGTAGTGATAATTATTGATTTGGAGTTAGGAGAGTCAGGAGGAGGTGACACTTGATAGTTATCCCATTCTTAGACAATATGCCGATGTGTTTCCTAGAGAGATTCCAGGGATTCCACCTAAGTGTGACATCAACTTTAAGATTGACCTTGTACCTGGAGCTAAGCCCATTTCATGAGCTTCTTACTAGATGACCACTTAGGAGCTTAAGGAGCTTTGATTACAACTCAAGGAGTTTTTAGAGAAGGGATTTATTTGTCCTAGTGTGCCTTTTGGGGAGCACCAATGATTTTTGTGAAGAAGGATGGGTCCCTTCGATTGTGTAAAGATTACCGATAATTGAACAAGGTGACAATATAAAACAAATATCCGTTGACAAGGATAGATGACTTATTTGATTGGATTAAGGGTGCTAGGGTATTCTTCAAGGAAGATATACAAAAAACTACATTTCGCACTCGATACGGTCACTACGAGTTCACAGTGGTGTCGTTCGGGTTAATGAATGTGCCCTCGATGTTTATGAGTTTGATGAACGAGGTTTTTCACAGCTACCTTGACCGGTTTGTCTTGGTATTCTTAGATGATATATTGATCTATTCCAGGACCATGGAGGAACATGAGGATTACTTGAGATAGGCACTACAGTGTCTGCGAGAAAATCAATTGTATGCTAATTTGTCGAAGTGTTTGATTTTGGTTTCTTGCATTCATAAGATATCCCTTTCTCTTCAACGCCTAAGTTGATATATTTATATAGACTCGTGGTCAGGAATTCAATGCCTTAGGAAACGTTATAGGGATGTCTTGTGTTAAACATAAGAGATTTGTCGATATAGTTCAAGCCTCCTTCAGTTAGTAATATTTGCATGAGATCCAGGGGTACTAAAGATGTCGCTGCCTCCTTCTTCCTTTTAGGCATAGACTGAGACATTTAACTATAAGAACCACGCGCAAGTCTTAAAATATAATTATATTTGTAAAAATGTTGATGTATATATTTATACATATGTAGATCTATATGTTCTTATATGGAAAGTCATTGTCACTTGTTGATTGATTTTGTATTTATCATTCTTGATAGAGTTTTGTTTAAATTAAATGCTACGTTGTATGGATACATATATATATATCTATATGTTTTATGTATATAAATTGATAATGAACCCAAGAGCATATAGACATTCTTATGAATTCTTTATTATGGTTATAACATTGAAGAAAGTGAAATGTTAGTTTATAAGTTTTGACGTAGCTAGTATTAGATAAACAAGAGATAGAGTATTTGGAAGAGATTTTAAGTGACTTGAATAATTTGTTTTCTAGCGTACAGTGAATGTCACGCTATTCTTTCAAACTTCATAAATGTTACATGAGTAGTTGGTTATTTCAAGTGATGTTTTATTTTAAGTTGGTTATGGTTAATTTTATTCTATGGTTAATGTCAAAGTCTTCTAGAGGCTAGGATGATTTATGCTTGATGGCCTTATTTATCTAATTTGGTTTGGAAAAATTGGGTCATGATGTTTTTTTTGATGGTCGTATACCTTGCACGAATTATTGTCATATGATTTATGGAATTTGTGAGCGGGATGGGTAGATGCCTCACTTGAGTTTTGTTTGAGTATGTGTGTCGTGCAAGTGGTTTTATTTTTTTGATTTATGTGGTTTAAGGTTGGAAGTAGGGAAGTGGCTTCCAATGGAGGCCGACGCACAAAGGGGTGCCTGGATAACCCATGTGGAAGTTTTGTAGCAAGTGATAACATTAAAATAAATTAGGGGGGAAAGGGTAGTTCTAACATTAAACAAGATAAGTTGTACCTCGCTCAGCCTCAAGTGCTCGTTTAGGCTTGAGGAGAGACTGGAAGGCCTGGAATGGCATAATTGACTACTTCGTCTCCATGAGAAGTAGGTTGATTCCGCATAAATTGGCATGAGCGGCTGGAGTTCGGTGAAGGCTACTAGGATAACCCAGGATGGGGGCTGGGGCCTAGGAAGAACTACCTAGATAACCTATGTCCAATTATGTGATGAAACTTCCCCTATGACAACCATGAGTTTCTGTACTTGTTGTTTTACCTTGAGTACCTATGTGCCTCTGGAAGTATGTTCATGGATGTTGTTGTTCTTGTTAATGTGTTCGTCTTGTGTTGTGAGTTTTTTCAACCTTGTGATAACTAGTCCTTATCTATCAATTGGGGGGGCCCTTTTTTACCTCCTAGCATGGGGGGTGAACCTTTGGGTTCACGTGGTTGGGTGGAATGTGTTACGTTCTCCATTGGGTTCCCCTTATGTTCCTGATCTGGAGATTCATCTGATCCATTTTCTTCAGCATTGCATCTACTCTTGGAAGGTTGATTATTGTACTTGTAAATTTATTGTAACACTATCATGTTTCATGTATCTTATGTGGTGCACTCCTCACTTGTATCGAGGAAGTGTGATTATACTTGTTGAAATTGAAACACTGAATTGATGTATCTCAGGAATGCAAAGAATTATGTAATCAGTGACATTGTACTTGTTAATTGAAATGAAAGTAATTAAGTTATTCCTTATGTTTAAAGAATATATGTTCTCATGGTTCATATGCTCATTTGTAATGAGTAAAAGATATGCTTAATGATGAGTAGTGTTTAATTGTTAATAAGTTATTGGGTTTTGTAATTTGGATAATGGAATTTAAGTAATGCAGTCGTGCACCCTAGGGGACATAGGATAATAATTTAAGTTATGTTCAAATTTCATTGCACAACATTGCACTTAGAAAAAAAAATTTGTCCATTTTCAGTTGTTTAGACTTTGTCCTCTAGGGTTCTCTGCGGAGCGTTACAAACATTGTCACAAACAATATAGATGAAGGAGATATAACTAACACAACATCAATATAACTAGATTGTACTCCTATACAATCACATATTTATATTGCATGTAACATACATAATTAATAATCCATAACCAAAACTATTGATACCCACATGAAATAAAGGAATGACAATCACAAAGCATTTGCAATTCACTAGGTGTTGTCACACACAATCAAACTTGTTGGCATCCTACAATGATATCAATAACCGAGCCTTTAAAGACATGATTTAGAGATTGGACATCTAACCTAAATAGCCATTTCAACCATCATGAAGGTGCATTTAAATTTTCAACCTAGGGACATGAACTTGAAATGGGTTAGCATAGTATGTGCACTAGGAACTCAAAGTAGCCATTCTATTCTACAACTAAGGAACACACAATATTGAAAGTAAATTGCTTGAAAAGGAATGAAACAAATGTTGAACATCAATCAATGACTATGCTAAGCGAAAATGCATAACATGAATGAAAATTTGAGCAACAGACAAGACACTACTCTACCTGCTTTGGCTACAGGAACAATCACAAAATGAAATTCTAGTGGCTACAGGAACAATCAATGCTAGATTTCTAACTAAGTACTAAACAAAAAATAATACTAAGCTAATGCTAAAATAAGAAGATGGATTACTCACCAAGTGGGCCCCCTTGGATAAATATCCTCTTAAACTAATGAAAACTCAGATGCTCAAACTCAAAACTTTATTTTATTCACTGTGAATCATGCATACAAGAGAGTAATGTATTTGTATTACTGAAAACTGGAGAATGAGAGTACAATATCAAATTGTGCAACCCCAAAGAAGGAGCATAAAATCATTATTTATACTAATCAGCTAAACGTGGCATTCAACTCCACGACTGGGAGGATGCCATTTAGGGAAAATAGGGAAAGTGGAGTGATGGCGGTTACACATGCATAGAATCTGGTCAGACATGCAGGTCCAAATGCAGATCCAACATAGCAGTAACGCCCATGCATTCTCAATTATTAAAGTCCACTACAAGTTGGTTATGTTCAGTTGCATGAAGAATCTTTTGTCATCGACTGCCTTTGAATTGGAGCGATTCCTCAACTAGACGTTATGGTGCATGCCTAGCTGGAGGTGTCTTCCTCAACTTGGCATATTAAATCTGCATGGAAAGGTAAGTATGCATAATAACTGCACATCTATAACCACTCTAAGGAACAATCATTAACCAAATGCAAAATCAATATAGATAATCCACATATTATACCAAATGTCATTAAAGCTTGCAGAGATAGGATTAAGTCCACTATCAATAGATTGAGGGAAATATTATGAAAATACCAACATTTAACATTAAAGTCCATGACATCTACTAGAAAATAAACTATAGATTCTACCCAAAATTGGACCAAAAACTAGGCTCATCACTCCCCCCAACCTAACGTTTTGTTGGTCCTCCAATAGGGGAAGGGTTGTTCTTTTGCTTGGTCAAAGCTCTAAAGTTTGCAACTGATAGCTATCCAACATCAGTGGTTGTAGTGTGTGAATCAGGATCCCAATAGAATCCTCCCAATCTGTCAAATCTGTTCCATCTCTGCCTTTCTACAGCAATGTCAAGCTAGTAGAATTTGAAGTTTGGTATGGTCCACATGAGCATGGGTGGATGGAAAGTTAGGGGAAGCCAAGACTACCCCTGAGTTCTCCCAATCTAAATATACCTATCAATCCTCTTTAGTGTTACAACATAATTGTGGATAGAATGAGGCTTAGCTTGCTTCAGCTCATTAGATAGACTATTATGTCTTTGTGATAGATATCTTCTCATGGTTTCCTCCTTTTCTGCTGTCTTTACTTCATACTCACTGTAAACTACCTCAATCCAAGGCATAATCATGTTGCCATAACTAGGTTTGAGAAGCATTCTGTGCCATTCTCTGTAAATATCACTTGGGTTACTTTATTCAACTCTAACAGGCAGAGGGATATCAGACTCCAATTGTTTATAAGCTCCATGTTGTTGTCCCCAACTAATCTCATTTTGTACCCAAGATATAAATGCTCTCAATTGAACATCCCCAACATACAACAACATATTCCAATCATGGTCTTTTGTGACAACATAATTATGCAAATAAAATTCACATAGCAAATTCTTCATTTTAGGGGAGGCAATTCTATAAGCATTGAAAAATTCCATAGGGGTGTCAATAGAAGGATTCAAACCTGAGGCAATCCTTGACAACTTAAAAGAGAGATACTTCTCTTTCAGGAGCAGAGCATAGACCCTTGGAGGGGTCCTACATTCCAAAATCTGTGGTGCCAAAGCTGCCATATCATCTACCCTCTGCTTCAGGGTGGCAATTTCTTCATTTTTATCCTCAATCTCTTCATCCTTCTTCTGAATTTTCTCCTTCAATTTTCATTTTTCCTTTCTCCATTCTTCCTCTCTTCTTTGTATTTCTCTCCATAAATTTAAAATTGTTGCATGTATTGTAAAACTAGGAGGATTATGAATGCCTACCAGTCTTTTTGTTGATGGCGGCTCCTGATATGGTACTATCTGCATGGACTCAGGCTGTCCAATTATCTCTGGCTGTAGGGGTGTTGTTTCTTATTTTACCTCTTGCTGTAGGGACTCTTGTTCTTGTTCTTTCTATGGCTGCAAAAACTCCTACTCTAGTTCTAGTTGTTGCTATAGGACATCTTGTTGCAGGAATTTTTGCTAGTGGACTTCTTGCTCATGCTGCAGGAAGTCCTGACTTTCCTCAAACTCTTCTGCAATGTTAGAAAGATCAACCAGTGTTATATTTGTTGTTCTCTTGAATATGTCTTCTTCTTCTTCAACATTCTCCTACTCCATTGAAGCTTCAGGGTCCCAATGTGAGGTCTCACCAGGTTTAGGGCTTTCTTGTGGAGGCGTAACAATCACAGGCCCAGTTAGTCTTGATTTCCTGGGAGGTTTCTCACGCTTTCTTTTGGCTGCAGGATGAACAGTGTCAACCTTTCTCTTTTTGGAACTTGGCACCTCTCTTTCTATAGGCTATGTTTTGTCCTTTCCTTTTCTCATTTCTACTTCTCTTTTTTGTGCCCTAGTTTTCATTAGGGTCTCAAGTGGAATATCATCATCAGAATCAGAGGAATAACTTTCTTTTTCTGAGTGCTCTGTTTCAAAAGAACTAATTTATATGGTTTCTTCTGCTACAGGAGGATTTACACTAGAGTCATCACCAGAGGTTGAAGCACTAGGAATGGATTCATCTATGCTTATTCTCTTACTAGACCTATGGGATTGAGGTAAAGCCCTAGGTTGCAAGTGCTTAGGTCTAATTTGATCAACATTTATAAAAATTTTCCAAGTTATTGAAGGTACATCATGCAAAGACTTTTCAACTAGCAATTTAATTAGGCAATGGTGGGAAACAAAATTATCCCTACCTTTTTGGGTCTTGGCCGCCATGATTGAGAGAAGATTGTACAACACATTGGGCACATTCATCCTCCTTCCGTGCCTCATGTGATTCAAAAGCTTGAAGTGTACAAAATACAAATTTGATTGGCGACCCTCACAAGTGATGTATTTGATAACATACATAGCTATCTACTTCCATGGCTTGGGCAGAGACATTCTCTTTGCACCTTGTTTATCTATGCTCAATGAGGGGTCATCCGGCTCTGTAAACTCGACCCTGGCTGATCTGGCATCTCTGGAGGCAAGGTAATTTTTTCCATCAGCTGGTAACCCTATGACCTTTGTAATTCGTTCCTCTGTTGCCACAACTTCCAACCATTTTACTATGGATTTCCCTTCTAAAAATGTTTGGGCAAATTCAAGGGAAATGCTTTCATCAAAGCCATCCAATTTCAAGAAGTAATATGCCCATCCATAGTTTCTAAATTTAGCCAGGCATTGCACATCCTACAATAAAATGTCATGTATCATGGGTTCATTTCAAATTAACCCACCTTCCATTTTTTGCAATCAAACAAATGCTCTACAACTTCTTTCCTACAATTCCCGTCTGAAAATCAAGCTCACTTTCTTGCAGTACTTGCTAAATTTCCAGTGCCAATATCGACTAAATTTTCTTTTCTTTGTTTCACCTTTTTGCTTGCAACTCAAGATTATGACAGGGAAATAATGGAAAGAAAAGGAGCGATAAAAAAGGGAATTATGATGGGAAGAAATGGTGGCTGCAGTTATTGTCACTTCACACATGCAAGCCATCCTCTCATTCGGATTTCAAATCAGCTCATTTTAAATTTTCTGACGTAGCCTAGTATGAATTGACACATGAATAATAAATTCACAAAATATTTGCATCTTTTTCTTTCCCCTCCCCCCAACCTAAATTTGGACATGTGTCCACACACACAAGATGGGAGTGGTGATTTGATAGGGAATGATGATATTTATGTGAACTTCTATACTAACATACAGTGATTAAATGAACACACTTAAAAGATGATTAAAGATAGCAATTAATGCGCACATACCTGAATATGTAGAAAATTTTCTACAAAGATCGTGGAGAAAGTATCGCTCGCCTTGTGGGAATAAATTGAGCAATTAATGAAAATGAAGTGGAGTGAGGTGGAATGAAGTGATGAAAGAGAGAGAAAGGTGGTGATGGATGGGTGGATGGGAAGATGGATGAAGAAATGGACTTCCACATAAGTGAAAGTATTTATTATGAGAGAGTATGTACCTTAATTATCCAGAAAGAGGGATGCTAGGTCCATTGCCTTTGACTGCAAGAAACTCGGGTGCTGAATGCTGGGTGAATTGCTACAGGAACTCTTCTTTAGAAGCTGGCTTGTGGTATAGTCTGAGGTGATGACCATTGACAAGTAATTTAAACCTGATAGGGTCAATGGTAGTAAGCTAGATAACTCCATTAGGAAAGACCTTAGCAACTTCATATGGTCCTAACCACCTTGTCTGCAATTTTCCTGCATTGTCTTGGTATCTTGAGTCATAGAGTAGGGCCCAATCTCCTGGTTGGAATTTCTTGTCCTTGATAAATTTTTCATGCCACTTGATTCTCTGATTCTGCACCACTTCTGTATGCTGCAGGGTGGCTCTTCTTATCTCATCCTAAACATTAAACTGCATAATTCTTTCTCTTTGTGCCTCAGAAATGTCCATCCCCAAATATACTATAGTCCGCAAAGTTTTATATTCAAATTCAATTGGCATCATAGCTATTTTTCCATACAACAACTCAAATGGGGTGAAGCCTGTAGTTGTTTTCTAGGTTTTCCTATAGGTCCAAACAACTTCTGGTAATCTATTTGCCTAATCCTTTCTATGAACAACTACTGTTTTAGTGAGAATGGCTTCAATCTCTCTGTTGGTCACCTCAACTTGGCCATTAGCCTATGGATGATAAGGAGTAGACTTCCTATGCCTTATGTTGTACTCATTAACCAATGCTGCAATAAGAGTTGATGTGAATTGAGCTCCTTGATTAGTCACTATTTCTCTTGGGACTCCATATCTTGTGAAAATCTCCTCGTAAAGAAATTTTGCAACCTTGTTATCCCTTGCATGCTTCATAGCCTTAACTTCTACCCATTTTGTCACATAATTAGTGCATACCAATATATAAGACTTACCATTTGATGGAGGGTCAATTGGTCCCAAAAAATCCAATCCCCACTTGTCAAAGGGAGTGATTACTACTTGAGGGCATAGTGGCATCTCATCGGACCTGGTTGGTCTGCCCATTCTTTGAAATCTATCACATTTTCTGGTATACCTTCCTGCATCCTTGTGGAGTGTTGGCCAATAATACCATGTGTTCAAAACCTTCATTATTTTCCTCTTGGATCTAAAGTGTCCTCCACATGGTTCGTTGTCGCATGCATGCAAAATGTCATATGTTTCATCTTCTCTCACACACCTCCTCATGACATGGTTAGGTCTAGTATAAAACAAACATCCAACAATCCAAGAGAAAGGAAAAGATTTTTCAATGAGTGCCCTTTTCTCTTTTGGAGAGAAGTGAGAAGGAACTCTACCTGTGACCAAGTAATTGGCTATGTCCGCATACCAGGGTGTTTGTACACTGAGGGATAATAGATGCTCATTAGGAAAAGAGTCATCTATGGGTTGATTGTCTTCTGATGTAGTTAGTCTTGAAAGAAAATATGCAACAACATTGGCCTTCACTAGCTTATCCACAATGGTTATATCAAACTCTTGCATCAACAATAACCACCTTGCCAATCTACCTGTGATCAAAGGTTTATTCATGAGATATCTAATGGCTGCATGATCAGTGTGTACAAAGATTTGGTAGCATGTTATGTAATGTCTAAATTTGTTCAATGAATAGATGTCTGCCAACATTTCTTTTTGTCACTGTATAATTGAATTCAGCTCCTTGTAAATTTATGCTGCAAAGTAAATAACATTTTCAACAGCTCCTTCTTTATGTCCTAAGACCGCTCCTGTGGCATAATTTGATGTATCAATGTGAATGTGGAAAGGAAGCTCCCAATTAGGCCCTTTGAGTATAGGAGCATGAGTCAAGACTGCCTTCAAGTCAGAAAATGCCTTGTCACAAGCTTCAGTCCATTGAAATTCAACATCTTTAGTGAGAAGAGTGTACAATGGTTCTGCTACCTTGCTGAAATCCTTGATGAAATGCCTATAATATCCTACATGACCCAAGAAACTCCTAACATCCTTTTGTTTTGCAGGTGTGGGTAGATTTGTGATTACCTCAATCTTTGCAGGATCTACTTGAATTCCTTTGTGGGAGATGTAGTGGCCAAGAACTACACCCTCTTGCATCATCATGAAGCACTTTTCACTATCTAAGGAAAAAAATTAGTCTTCACATCTCTATAGGACCCTTCTGATATTTTCCAATGCTTGATTAAAATCAACACCATAAGTGGTGAAGTCATCCATATAAATCTTCATGCAATCATGAGAAATATTTGAGAAGATGCTAATGACTGCCCTTTGAAAAGTTGCAGGTGCATTGCATAAGCTAAATGGAAGCACAAAATAGGCATAGGTTCCCCATGGACAAGTAAATGTAGTCTTCTCTTTGTCTTCTAGTGTAATTTGGATTTGGTTGTAGCCGCTGAACCCATCTAAAAAAGAGAAGTATTGCTTTCCTGCAAGTGTGTCCAAAACTTGATCAATGAAGGGTAAAGGAAAGTGATATTTCTTGGTGGAAGCATTAAGTTCCCTATAATCAACACAAACTCGCCATTTCCCTCCTTTCTTGGGCACAATCACCAGTGGAGACACCCACTGACTGTCTGAAATGGGGTGGATAAATCCTGCATCTAGTAATTTCTGCAATTCTCCTTTCACAATCTCTCATAGTACAGGGTTAATTCTTCTTTGTGGCTGTCTTACTGGGGTGCAATCATCTTTGATGTAAATTCTATGTGTACAAAGTTTAGGATCCAAACCCTTCATATCATGATAATCCCATGAAAATGCATGCTGATGGGTCCTTAATAGGTTTGCCAATAACAATTGTTGTTCTTCATTTAATTTACTATTAACATTCAAATATTTTCCTTCTAACACATGGAATTGTGTAGTTAACTCTATCATAGCTGCTTTATTAACACTTGGTACCTTTAGTTCATATGGCAGAAATGTATAAGACATAACTGTTGCTGCAGGAAGTCTGTCTATATGAATAGTGGCTGCAGGAAGAGCAGGCAGAAGTGTCTTGACTGGAGTAGTAGAATGAGAAGATGATGCTTCCTCCACTTCATAATGGTTTTGAATGATGTTAGCCAATACTTCATCCTCATCTTGGAGCTGCATGAAAGAGCTTCTACCTAGCATCATAAGCTGCGCCACAAAGTTAACTTCCTTAGCCTCTTCACCAACATGTGGCCATATGGGATTATCTTCATCATGAGATGGTTGAGCAGGCAGATAAAGAACAATCTTTTTAGTGTTCCTCCCATTTGAAATGGTCATGTCACCTGACCAACATCTAATGTATGCATCTGTAGTTGCTAACCATGGCCTTCCAAGAATAATGGGATACCTGCCTAGTGTGGCTTTAAGAGAAAGAATCATAAAGTCTGTTGGGTACTCCCAGGAGTCTAAAACTACCACAAGATCCTCCACTACACCATCAGGCTTAATAGTAGAGCTATCAACAAGCTGCAGGACAAGAGTGGACCTCATACTTGTGATATTTAGTTGCTGCAGGATGTTTTTGGTCATTACATTTATTGTTGCTATTAAATCAATCATAGCATTCTTCACTTGGATCCCATTTATGACAACTGCTACCATAGGATTTCCTAGGTCATTATACTTGGGAATAGTCACTTTTCCCAGCATGATGTCAGCTAGCTAGCCCACCACATGAACTGTAGTTGGGTCTTTCTTTTTCCTACTTGGCTTCTTGAGACAAGCTTCCTTGATTAGTTTTTCGTAGATTGGAACATCCTTTATGACCTGGAATAGAGGTATCTGGACACATATATGCTTCAGTTGGTCCAAGATATCAAAAGTTGTATCCTCTTTTTCTTCCTTCTTCTTGGCAACTTCCAATCTCTGGGGAAATGGTGGCTCTTGTTTAGTTTGCTTGACTTGGACTAGTTCAGGATTTTTAGGTATGCTAGGCTGAATGGGATCATTTAGAGGTTCCTCTTCCTCTTCCACAGGGAGCTCAATGATAATGGGCTTGGAAGGGGCCGGTAGAGTAGTACCTAAATGCAAGTGGATATCACTTACACTCACAACATATGCATAAAATTGATTTGAATCAACAGAGTAGGCAGGCTGTTGTTGTGGTTTGTTATTTGGACTGGGTGTGGGTTGACCTGGTAATTGAGTGGGTTTAGGTGCATTTGAGTTGGGATTAGCGGGTGGAGGAATTATAGCAGGCTGCTAGGGCTGAGAAGGTGGCTGCATGTAATTGGTTGTTTGAGTAGGCCATTGCTTCCCTCCTCTCCATTGATTTGTTTGCTGCCAATTTCCTAGAGGTGGCTGCCAATGTCCTTGAAATTGTTGCCAATTCCCCTGAGGTTGTTGCCATTGGGGTGGAGAACTCTAATGACTGAACCAAGAATTTGGAGGGTTACTCCAAGGATGTGGTAGATATCCTCCATAATTGGGTGGATACAGGGGCTGCCATTGGTTACCAGCAGAATAGGAATTAAAATATGGCCCAACATAGGATAATGGATCGGGTGGCATACCTTGTCTTGGAGCCCAAGGCTTCCTTTGTACAACATAGTAGACTTGGTCTTATTCAATTTGGATTGGCTTGAACTTAGGTGGAACTTGTTTTCTTTCAAGGTTAGCTACCATCTTACATCTGTAGTCCTTCTTCTTTTGTCTGCAGTGGGGGAAATACGTTGTCAACATTGCCTCTGCCTCTTCTTGCTTCTTCTTGGACTGAAGTGTATCTAGTTGAGTAGTTAGGTTATTGATAATGTCTTGCTTGAAGTCTTCCAACAAATGAGTAATCTCCATTCTTGAGACTCCACTGGTATTTGACTTACCCATGGAAGATTGGTAAGCTCTCCCTTTCTTTGAAGCTGCCCTAGAGTAGTTATGGCATATTTTCTTGATATCTTCCCAAGGGACTTGGGAAATATCTCCTCCTCCCATGAGGTCCAAGGCATTAGTGAAGCTATCATTTATTCCTCTTAAGAAAAGCAACTTTTGTGAGTCTTCATTAAGTGTATTATGTGGAGATTTTTGTAGGAAAAACATAAACCTTGCAATATAATCTTCCAGGCTCTCATCTTCCTTTTGTTGCATCCTAAAAATATCACCTCCTCTCATGTCACTGCCTCTACAATATTCCTTGTATTTCTCAAGGAATTTTGTCTTCATGTCTTCCCAAGTTTCCACAGTGTCTCTGCCTAGGCTCATGAACCATCTTAATGCAACCTGTTTCAAAGTGGTAGGAAATAGCTTAAGCCTATGGGCATCAGTAGTATAATCATAACTCCTGTAGAGTATGTCAAAATCAAATAGAAAGGTGTCTGGATCTTTTGTGACAAGTCCAAAAAAATATTTTAGTGCTGAGGCAAGAATGTTCTTGATGTTGTCAACTTCATTCTGATGGGAAATGGGGAAAGGAAAAGCTGGTTGGTTAGGTTTGTTCCTATTTGCATCGCCCATGCCTGCTTGATGTTGTTCCAAAAAAAAGGGGTTCTCAAACTGATTTTGATCTTCAGAGGAGACTTCAAAACTAGTCAGATCAGGATATGCATCAGTAAAGGGGTGTGGATCTTCTTCTTCGACAGGTAGATTCTAATAGTCAACTAGCTGGAATGGATTAGGATTGTTAGGAAGAAATCTCCCATAAGCATCCCTTCTCCTTCATCTATGCATGCAGTGTCACTCACTATCAGTCAGCTCACAAAAAGAATTGATAAAGAATAAGGGGGGTCATTACATCCTAAATGAGGATATGCTAAGAACAACTTCCAAAAACACTACAACAAGGAAAACTACCAATGATTCCAAAAGACTCCCTAGTTTGACACCATCCCCGACAATGATGCCAAAAATGTTGGCCTCCTACAATGATCTCAATAACTAAGCCTTTACAAACGTGATTCAGAGATTGAGCATGAAGAATCTTCTGTCGTCGGCTGCCTTTGACTTGGAGCGATTCCTCAACTGGACATTATGCTACATGCCAAACTGGCGGTGTCTTCCTCAACTTGGCGTATTAAATTTGCATGGTAAGGTCACTACACATAATAACTGTACTTCATCTATAACCACTCTAAGGAACATTCATTAACCACATGCAAAATCAATATAGATAATACATGTATTATGCTAAATGTCATTAAAGCTCGCAAAGATAGGATTAAGTCCACTGTCAATAGTTTGAGGGAAATATTATGAAAATACCAACATTTAACATTAAATTCCATGACATCTTCCAACAAATAAACTATAGATTCTACCCAAAATTGGACCAAAAACTAGGCTCATCAAAACCCTTATTACAATAATGCCAAAAAAAGTGGCAAGAGGAAGCATACAAATGTGATTATTATACTTCCTTGAATATCAAAAGACAACCATGGGGACATACAATTACATGAATATACATTACAATAATCTTCCTACACTATTACAAGGTGCATCCCTTCATTTTTAGCTTAGAAATTTAATGTTTTAAGTCTTGGAACAACTTGCATATTATACTAGACTATAAAATTGGGTTAGTGACCAACCCCTTGAATGAATAAAGAACTTCAATATATAGATTGGCAACCTAGGTAGTCGATTTGTGAAGAAGAAAGCATGAAAATTTGATTTTGTAGAGATCACTCATGCTTCAATTGTTATAGTGATAAATATGGTGTACCAAATTTACCCCTTTGATATTTACAAATATTTGGAACTTTGATAGAATCATCCTCTATAATTTTTTCTTACCTCTAAATATTGATAGTGAGTGTATTCCTATGCAAAGATAAGGAAATCACCCAAAAAATCTACTAAAATAGTGGCCTAGAGATGGCATGTCAATCATCAAGCTTTGCAATCTCAACTGATGCAATTAGTTAGAGTATGTGCAAATCATCATTCTCCTTTTGATTCATGTCAACTACATGAAATTATCTCTAGGTACTATTGAATTTAATCTAGTAGTTGTAAGGCCAAATTAGGTCATTAATGAAGCTTTGAATCATCCAAGAGGGTAGGTGGGGTTTGTTGCAAAAAATGGTGGGGGTTTCAGACTATTGGTGGTTGAGGTAAGCTTGTATCATATGTTAGGATTAGAGTGTTAGGGAAATTCATTCTAGAGAGGAGGAAAGGGGAAAAGATGATAAGGGAATCTTGACAAACGAAAGGCTTTTGGGATGTTAAGATTGGGGGCCAAGAATACATCTAAGAAATAATAACACAAGGATCAACTAAAATTTTGACTCTAGTTAGTTGTATAGAGAAAATCCATGGGTACTTGAATAAGGAATGGTCAAAATTTCAACTCTAGAAGACTTTTTTTTTTTGGTGCAATAGATTAGGATTCATAAATGGAGATGTGATAAAATAGATGCCAAGATAAGCATGGATGTATGGGGAAGTCCAAAAGGATGATACTAATACAAAGGAATTAAGACTTTTATAGGATATCATGTGTCTAGCACTATGAAGAACTCATACCACATGCTAGGAATGACATAGGGGTATGAGAAAGTTCAAGACTCTTAAAAGAATTTCAGAGGGACTTAAAGAAGAAATGAAAACTTTCAAGAAAGGTATGCAAAGGATGAATATTTTGACAAGGGCACAAGGACATAAAATTTGGAAACACCAAAAGACAATGTTGATCGTGTTTTCTACACAATAACAGCCAGACAAAATATGATATCCTATCTCTCTTGAAAGGTAAATCTCTATCGGCAAGCCTCAAGAGATAACCCCAAGGTCTCTAATGTCAGGTCTTGACAGTGCATAAACAACTCAGCAACGAAATGTGAAAATGTTGGTAATCACAATGGGACCTTACTACGAGCAAATACTGAATCAATTTTATCAGATCTAACAATCTGATGATGCTTCAATCCTCGATTTAACCCAATAATCAAAGAAATAAAAAAGGATAAGGGTTTCAGAGGGAGTTCTAAATCTAATACTACTCCTAAGATTAACAATGAAAGCAACCAATACTCAAAACAGACCAATCCTTCAAAACTGATTTCTACTTGACCAAGATAAATCTTCAATCTCACAGAAAACAGTGCAATCTTCTGAGGCGTTAAGATTTTCAAATTGTAAACATTCATTCAGATAACCCTATTGCAGTTAAAGTGAACAAATCCTCACAATTGAACTTAAGCATACAAAATATCAAGTCCAGGCTAACTTTGCAAAGCAACTAACAATCAATTGGTTGCGAAAAGTATGGACTGAAGGATTGCTGCAACATTTAAGTATTGAATCACAAGAATTATTGAATCAAATCTAATCTAAACATAAACCTTCTCAAAGCAACTTTAAAGATGGAATAACTGGAACCATGCGAAACAAAAGAAACAAGTATGGCACCAAATCACAATGTCATTTCCTGTATTCAAATTGTTCACTGTAGCAACAATTCTAGCTTTTTGTTACAATATTTGCTTGAGGGCAGCTACCTGCTAACTTACTCTACTTCTAACTAGCTCTGCTCTATGTTCTAGTTACAAATTCTGATCTTCTAACTATTTCTAACTGTTCTAACCCTTTACAAAGAGGCCAAATGCCCAATATATAGAATTCCCAGAAATCCCGTCGGCCAGGCAAGGGTTTCGCAGCAATAACTTGGCACAACCACCTGGCCAAGAAAATCTTCAGAATGAGTCAAACTGGAAATAAATGTACGTCCCATCCAAATCGGCCTGAGATTCGCTATGCAGCTCGGACGACGCGCGGGAAGATAATAGGGAAGCACAAATTGTGTCATAGCCTATCATTAGCTCTCTTCCCCATCATCCCCGCGCCGATCTGACTCCTCATGTAGCTTCAAGAATGCTGCATCTAAGTTGACCACATGTGGTACTAGCAGAACCCTAAGTCGCCTCTCAATGGATGCAATCTCGTCCCTTGAGTGTTTGACCAACCTATCCCATTCTACCTTATATGTCACATGCTTATCAATAACTGCGAGGTAGGTGGCCGCATCATCCAATTGGTGCTCGAAAATAGAGCCATCATCAAGTGGTGCATACACATCATGCCACCATTCTCTCAACTGTTCCAGGCTTAGGTACTTGGGCACAATCTTCCTTCTTCCCATCATGATTTCAAAGAAGGCAATGGAACCATTGTAAACCCCAATTAAGGTGTCATCAATCTGCCTCCCTTGTTTGTGAATCTTTTTCAGCACCTTCTGCCTAATTTGCAATGCCTTGAACCATTCCCACGGTTCAGTAGCTCTAGAAGAAGGAAGGATTCCGTCACTCACCAATCTTTCCCAGGTGTACTCCATTAAAGTTCTGGTTTTCTACAGAAGGAGGTTTGTATCCTCCTTATCTTGTGCTAACACCTGTTTCAACCATTCAGTCGCCATGATAGCATCCTTCCCTGTTGACAGAATTTCCTTAATAGCTTCGTCACCCTTTTCTTGCACTCCTTTCAGCCAATTCACAGTGGCAAGGGTGGAAGCTTTCATCTTTTCTAGCTCAGTTATGGTCTCCTGAGGCAGAGGATTAGTAGTAGAGGAAGAAGGATTAATGGCCTGTAGTGGCTTCATCAATTCCTCCAAGCACTTCTTGAGGTTTTCATTTTCTTTCTTTAGTTCCTGCTTGGTTTTCACCTCCCTTCTCAATCTATCCACCATAACTGCACTGGAGACCTCATAGTCCTCAATATCCTGCTCAATTGATGTAGGCCCAAGATTAAAAGTCTGTATATTATAATCATTTCCAGCCACATCATCTCTGTCTTTGTCTGGAGCAGGGGTGGCGATGTGAACAACCTTGTTATGTGCCTCATCCCTTTCTACCTTCAAGATCACTCTAGCCTTTTTCTTACCTTTATTTTTTCCAATTACGGCTAGCAGTGCATCCCAATTTGGTGGACTGTCCTCTACCACAACTTGTTTTCTCCTTATTTCCTTGTCCAGCCACTCCGGAACAATGGGCTCCAATTGCACTTGACTTTGCTCTATTTCTTCTTGTTGATCTTCATGTGCCTCCTCACCCAAATTCTATTTCTCGGGAGTCCCATCCTTATCACTTTCCTCCTTGGTGCGTTCCTCCTCATGCTCAGGTGACATGACCTTTTCTGCTTCTTCTTCCCTTGGAGGAGATTCAACTACCTCATTCCTAATTGGTGACTCTGCATATGTAACCAAGGGAGATTGCATTATCCTTTCAATTTCTTCCTCTGCACCGTGGAGTTCCCCTTCATGGAATTCCTCACCCTCAGTATCTGGATGATCATCAACATCCTTTGTCTCACCTGGTTCACTCTGGGTTTCATGAGCGGGAGGCACATCATCATTATGCTCGTCATGAGAAGCCACCGGAGGTAGGTCAGCCTTAGGCACACTGTCCCTGGGAGAAGGAGTCCTAGACCTCCTTGCATACACTTTGGCCTTCTCCTCTGAGCTTTCAAGATTTATCACTGGTGGGGTAACTTCTTCCCCAACCTTGGAGGCGGCCTTCTCTGATAGTTTGACAATTCTTTTCCTCTTCGGCATAGGAGCATCAACCTCAAGACTCTACTCAGAATTCTTAGTCCTTGTTCTCTTCTTGGCCTTTGGCCTCCTCTATTTTTATGCTCCATGGACTTCTTCCTCCTGAACACCTTTAGATTTAATTTTGACAGGAGAGTCCAGTTTACCTTTACCTCTGGGATCCTGCTCGGTGGATTCTTCAGAAGTGGAGTGGGAATCTAAGTCTCCCATCAGGTTGTACATGCACTTCACTCCTTTATTTTCCAACTCCCATACCATGTGTTTGAACCACATTTTAGTGAATTTGAGGACTGGATCCATCAATTGTTCCAGTTCCGTCCTCTCCTCTTCCAACCAATCCACATCACCAATTGGTTTTCCCCTTACCGCTTCATAGGCATGATCCTGGATTAAGTTCCCATCATTTTCTAATTGATCAGGAACTACCCTTACATTATACAATCGGACCGCATCCACTGGAAGCTGAGAGAATTTCTTCTTTCTGACCTCATATTCATCACCACAATTGGCCCAGTAGTCCTCTAAATCAACCTTATGACTCTATTCTCTACTGGCCTTCTTTTGAGCTTCTCCCGTGATGTCAAATCTGAATCTCTCAGAGTGGAAAGACAAGCCAAGAGTACTCATTTCTTCTTCTGAAGCTTGGGCTGAACCAATGGAAGGACATACTTCTCCAGTGCCAATCCTTAGGGGAAAATGCCCGCCAAATCTTGTCTTATGCTTGTCCTTCTTGACAATGGCATCAAAATCACAAATCTGCCTTGTGACTTCCAACAATATGATGTGATCAGTGGGATACCTTAGAAGTCTATATGGGGCCCTTTGGCAGCCGTCAATCCGAATGTAGGAGAAGGTTGGGAACTAGATGAACCACGCTCCATACTTCTTGATGAGCTCCTTGGCTTGATCCGAAATTCTAACATGCTCTGCCTCTTGAAACATTCTGGTAATATGCATGGTAAATGCATCATTGGCCCTCCTGTAGTTTGAACCTCCCCAGTGCATCTGAGGGAAAACTTCATAAATAATATCCTGTCCGAAAATTCCTTTTGTATCTAATCCCCTATAGGGATGGAACCTAGCCAGCCCATAGACCAGATATGAGGTCATTGTGAAGGTCTTTGTCTGCAACACATTGGACAATTGCTTATGAATCACTTGACTGATGACCCCTGCCTAATGGTAGTTGATATTTTCTCGTTCCATTCTTGCAATCTCATGGCATATCCAATTTTCAAATGTACCAGCACTCCTCAATCCAAGCACCCTGCTAAGAAAGGTGATGGCATCATAGTACTCCTTGAATTTTGCTCTGTATAGTTGTTTAGGCAACTTGGAATAGTGGGACTTGGGCTTCTCCAGCCAGGAGTTGATTAGCTGATGTGACTTCACAGTCTGGTCATCAGAGAACTCCTGAGCTGCCTCAATGGTGAATCCCACCACATGAGATCTATTTGGCATGTCGAAGGTTTGGGAAATGGAGACTAGGTTGAGATTGGAAACAACTCTCCCTTGAGGACAAATTATCCTCTGTGTATCCTAATCATAGTGCCTTGCGCACTCAAGGACCAGCTCATAGCATTGCACCGTAGAAGGGAAACCAGCAACATGCGACAATCCTGATTCCATCATTCTTCTAGTCACCAAAGGAAGATCCTCGGACGCCATTCTTGTTTTAAACTCCTCATAGTCCCAGAGGCCAACATTGGTATCAGTGAATTCTGACCAGACATAAGTAATCTTGCTTTCAAGAACCTTGCTCTCGATGTCCAGCTTGATCCTCTCAGCATCAGACAATGAGGAACCAACTTCCATTTTGCTTGATTCAACTTGCATTCAACATGAAAACATAATGAAAACCACAGGAAAGCAAGGTTAATCCATCAAAACACAACTAGAATGCATCTCTCATAGTCAGGGTGTCATTAAAATTCATATAAAATCGCCACAGCAAATTTCGGGTTTCAAGACCATCCGCAGAATCTGAGCCAGAGAGAAATTTGGGAAATTCCGGACCGATCAGATTCCAGTGAAAAACCCAAGAAACACCTACTTAATCATCAAACCTGATCATTTTTAATCAATAAATCACCTGAGAGATTCAAATATGACATGAAATAATCATCAAATGCATCACCACTTATAAACGGATTCAATTATTTCATGTTCCTTTATGTTTAACCAAACTTCGGGGAAATCCGTGAGGGACGGATTTCTGCGAAAAATGAGTCAGATGGGAGTCTTCAGAAAATTAGGGAAATGACGGATTTCGGAGAAATCCGGTACTAGCGGACATCCGCGGTCAAGGAAAAGCTTCAGACCAATGGGAATTCCCAGAACGAAAGCTTCGACAAGAGTTATGAGCTCGCCAAGAAGTCTCGGCGACTTCCGGGAGTTACGCTGAAGGATGCAATCAGAATAGGTTTCACCAAGAGTCAATTGTTTCGATGTAATCTCTTGGCGAAAAGGGACATAGCAAACATATTGGTATGAGCCAAGGGTGGTCGGGGTAAGGTCTCAGCGAATTCATCTTGTCTCACCGACCATCAGAGTTCAAACAATCACTTCGGCCAGACTCAAATTTTTGATATGAGGTCCCAACGAATGCGTTATGTTTCACCAATGAAGAGTTCCATCGGCATAACCTCCTGCCGACATTATGAAATCACCCCGACAGAAGATCAGGGCTCGCCAAGAGAAAAATTTCGCTATGAAGTCCTGGCGAATGTTAGGAGTCTCGCCGAAAGCGAAGATTTCAAAAAGAGGAGGGAGCTCGCGGTAAGGTGTCAGCAAAGCATGAATGTCCCTCCGAAGCACGAATGGATATCGACGAAGCTACGGGGGCTCGCCATGAGCTCTTGCTGACTTGAGCTTGTCTTTTCGACAAAAATATTTTCGGCATGAGAATTATAGTGTCCTGGCGACTAAATATCAACTCACAAAGGGCTCCAGCAAAAGTGAAAAGTGCTTGGTGGGAGGTCTCGCCGAAGGATGGATGTCTTGGCAAAGCAAATGAATATCGGTAAAGCTACTAGATCCTGCTATGACCTCTTGGCGACTAGGACTTGTCTTGCTGAAAGTGAGTATGAGTAAGTGTGTCGATGAGACATCTCCTCGTGGGGTGAGGTCTGGGCGAAAGTAAAATGTCTCGCCGACTGATATGCATGAAGGATTTCATCGGTGTAAAAATGATAGTGTCACAACAATTCAACATGAACCTAGGAATACCACTTCGGCGAACCCCAAGGTGGTCGATATGATATCTCAGCGAAAAGGAATGGTCACAGCGAAGGGAATCCAGAAGGGATGGAGAGTCCCGATTTCATCCAGACATTGAACCAACTAAGGATTCTGAAAAGTATAACTTAGGGCAAGTCGGGGACAGACCTCTCATGAATTTTCTTTGTATTCTAGGTCAATCCTAAGATGAAATCACCTGATATGGCACTGCCCTAGGTCCGAACCCTACTCATCTACCATTAGCGCATAGGCACATTCAGAATTTAGTCATTTCAACTGTTGAATCATCACTAGGGTTTACTAATTATTCTCAGGCAAGATTCATTAAAATGTAGATGGACACATGAACTCAAAACTCGCCTAGGAGATGACAAAGGATGAAATACCAACCAACCCTAGCACGAAATAGACACATACGCAGGAATTCAAATACCAACGTGCCATTCATAATTCAATTCAAAGTAGAGCAATCATACACATACCATTATGAAGCAGGAATTGACCTCAGAAGCAGCAAACACGAAGCTCAAGGGTGGCCACAACGAACACAGGCGATAACACACCATAAATCACCCCCAAATCAAACAAGTCAAAGCTGAAAGTCCAAATCAAAGCCAAAAGCTCAAAGAACAAACTCTAAGGATGCGGCTCTCAACTCAGACAATGGAAAATAGTGAGCATAATGGCACAAAAGATCTCTGAATCAAGTTAAATACATTTCTCAGGGCACGCACGGAGCCATTAATGCAGTCGATAAGATAGCTAGAGAAGGATTTCGGGAATCCAATAACAGGGCAGAATCTGGGAAAATCCGGCCCATGTGGAAATCCGCGAGGATCGAAAATCCCTGAGCAACAAGTGTCCAGCTGGAGTCCAAGCAGGATTCGGGAAAATCTGACCAGGGCAAAAAATCCTGAATCAGGGCAAAAGCCCAAAATTTATCTAGAACTCAAGATTTTCAATGAATAACCTGGAAACACTTAGGCATTCAAAATAAATAATTAAGCATGTGCCTAAGTAAGACAAAAACCCCAAAAAGAAAGGGCCAGAACACCAAAACAAGCCGAAAGAGGGTCCCTGCTTTCAGCGGGGCGTGTGTGCGAAAAAATGCACAAAAGACAACACTCAAATGAATTTTATAAGGGAAAAAGTGGGTTTTTTAGGATTAGTGGGGAGGACATGTAGGTATAGATGACCACAAAATTTTGAAAGATTAAAAAAAACACCAAAAATTAAGGAAAACCCTAGAAATAACTCACTTAATTTTTTAAGGATTTTTGCATTTTTCACACTTAGGGGACCCATTTACGATATTTCATATTAGTTATAAACAATGTGTCAAAAATGACTTAGAAATACAAAATGGAAGGGACTCAAGAAAAAAGTGACATTATAGATTTGAGTCCTAACACCTATTAAGACTATACCACTATATTATATAGTCACATAGCTTAATGATATAGCATGATGTTTACGTGAAACTAAAATACAATCTATATCCTCTACACCCCAGGCATATTCAACCTCATATGCCCTCCATGTGATGTCTACTACCATGAGCTCATCAATAGCCTACCTATATTAACTAATCTCTCTAAGGTGTCTGCATTGACCACCCTACATAATCCTCCAACTTAAACTATTGTATGATTCACTTATCACACTACTTACACCTCTTTGAGATTGTAATATGCTCCCATGGACATATCTAAAGTAGTTTGGATACCCTAATACCCTAATACTCTAACTATACCAATACACTAAACTAGGTGTAGATACCTATACAGGTGCATCAACACACATAGAGCCCACACAAACATTGTCCCCATCTCCACCATATATATAAACCCTGCCATAAAGAATGTGATGTTCTTGTTAGCTAGCAACATGCTATTGATAACTACTATCAATACTAAGAGTACCTTTTGTACCCAATCCACACTTGCATCAATATCTAGGCCTGTCCCGTACATAGGCATGCATCCTCTCCTTACTAGTCATTAAAGAGATCTTTGGATATCCATTACCTACCAATACACCTACTCCTCATGGATCAATATCCACAAAATCCTCCACATAGCCTCTAATATCAGAGCTAAAAATTTGATGTCTTTGAGTGTCATCACTTGTCTAGTACTATTATCGAGGCCTTATCCACCATAATATTTAGTATTTATACCATGTAGCTCAACATCATTGCCTCCATCAATTCCCAATCATCCTCAATAAATATTTGCATCAAACCTAGTACTAAATATCACCTCTCCTAAGACACTATCATAGGAAATATCTACACACATGAGCACACACACCCTCACCAACTTATATTTTAAACCCATTCACAAAAAAACCCACATTTTCTACTAAACCCCAAGTCATCCCTATATTTCCTACATACTTGTGTCACTAATTAGACACTTTCACCACCCTTGGTGCCACTCTTAGGTATGCTTGTGCCATTCTTAGTTTCACCTATGCCACTCCACTTGCCTATGACACACATTATTGCACATGTGTCATTAGTACACTTGTTCCATGCATATACCATTAATAAAAATACACCACACATGCTTGCATGTGCATGCACTAGGGTAGCCCTAAAACATGCATAATTGACCTATTTACCTCTCATTAAATACCTCAAACCCCATAAAAATACCAAAAAAATTATTTCACCTAGGAGGTTGATCCATCACACGTCGCTTGTACTCTCGAACCAACTTGATGTGATGTTAATCAACCAGTATTCCCTCCATTCTACTTAACTCCTCTCTCTAAAATCTAAAGCTACTTTTTCTTAACCAACAAGGTAAAAATGTAAATTTTACCCCCAACCTCCTATTTATAGGATTTCCCTCTAATTTTTATATTTTTTCACCCTAATGTTTTCCTTCAAGCCTTAATTTTGACCTCCTAAGCCATATTCCTCTTGTCAAGATCTGATCTAAGCTCCATAAATGTACTTTCCCTCTCAAGGGGGCATCCTTACCTCATACCTCTTTATCACTCCTCTGCTTAGCACCTAGGGAATCCCTTTCAAAAGTTGCTATATTTTATTTTCTTTGAAATAACATTACATAATGCCATCTCAAAGAGGGGAAAAATGTACACCTAAAATGCATTCTTGTATTTCTATCGTCATCACACCCGAATACATTTATTTAATTAATCAATTTGATCATTATTCTAATATAAATTAAACAAATATTGATTATTGTTTTATTTTCCTAAGTTTCAGGAGCAGGGGAGAAGGTTTGCATGTGTTGGGTTAGATTGAAGGTCTGAAATCTTCATGCATTAGACCAAAGAGACCATGAAAGGAGCATCAAAAAGGTGTTAGAAGAGTTAGAAATGTATTGGTGGCTATTGGAACATGTTAATGAATGTGTGAGGACCCTATCTAAGTCAAGGAGTGGTTTGAAAATCCTGGAACCATATTTGTGTGAAAGTCCTAGTTGCAACAAGCTTAATTTTTCCCTTTTAGGGCTATTCCAAAGTGGGACAGTCAAATTTAGGGACTTGTGTTCCAAAACAACCCTAACCCAATTTTTTATGTGTTGTAGAAGATCCAAATGGGTACTAAAATTTTTCTTCATGTTTTTATTTCAAGGTCTTCTCCACAAGTTATTCCTAAAAAACTAGTCTTGAAAGGCTACTAAGGAAAGGGGTAGTTTGTGAAGGAATGCTAAGTAGGTTGAGAGTCCAAGTTTCTTGAGAGCCATTGTCGGTATGCACATGTTTTTTCCACCTTGTCTGAGGTGTTTTAAGAGTTGAATAGAGGGTTTGAGGCATTGATGCCTTATTTGGGTTTTGTGACCTTTAAGAGCATGTTCCATCTTGGAAGAGTTTTGAACCTTGAAAGAGGAATGAATCCATTTGTTGTGAAATATGGTCTCAATCATGCAAAAATCATGTAATTTCCACCCCTAATTTGCATCAAAAGTACATCAGGGGTTGGCTTTTCATTTGAGGCTACATCATTTTCAATGGCTCACCAGTAAATGGTTACATCATCTCCTCGCACCCAAGCATGTATGTACCTACATTGTCTTCCAATGTGGGGTTACTTGCCAGTCGTATGTCTGGAAATGTTTTCAAAACATTAAACTTGTACAGTTTATTCCTTGGGTATCTTTTGCATTATTAAACAAAAAAGAGGGTTGCAATAATATAAAAGTTGGGGGTAGACACTTATATATGATAGAATGGAGTAACCAAGCTATATTGCAGGCATGATACATGGTGGAAGGTAGCTCCAGGTATCTATTCCCTTGTCCTATGTTGTACTTGTTGCCTTGTCAAAGTAGTTGCTTCCAGGAATATTCTTTCTCAGAGAGAGATTATGTTGCCTCAAAGTTCTTGACAAAGTTTGTGAATAGGTTTCAATGAGCAAGGTTAAACTAGACAACACTTATATGGAATGATACTCTTATAAGTAATAGTATTAGAAATGATGACTATCAAACATGGATGAAAATCATAGCTATGACAAAAATTCCTTGGTCTCTTTGAAGAGGTTGTGTTATCCTATATGGAATGTTAAAGCTTCTGTCAAGCTAGGACTTGCCATTCATAGTCTTTGAATCATGACTATCCTTCTTGCATATAAATCAGATCTTATGTCAATGAATCTCTTATCAAAACAATAAATCATGCCTAATAGATACAATAGTCTAATACAAAATGATACAAGGATACATGATCTCAAAAAATGCTAATAAAGGATTTAAAGACAGTGCTAAAAGCAAACAGTCAAAACAAGAAAAGCAAGTGAACAATAAAAGGTAATCTACTGATGACTATTATAAGAAAGACAAGGAAACCACTGGAAAAAGAACCAAATACATTTAGAGTTAGATGATGGTTACCATGAAGAAATATAAGACAATGTATGATTGGAGTCAATGAAGGACATAAATAAGAATGACAATTCATAGGACAGTCATTGTGAGAGATGAAAAAGTAGAATAAGAGGACATAATGTTGCAAAGGTGGAAAATAAGAAAGAAAAGGAAGATCTCTCTCCCAAAGTCATTAAAAGAACATCAAGGAAAATGTATGAAAAAAGAGCCTTGCTTGGAAAATAGTATTGGTTTTGAGTGTGAGAATGGAACTCAAGCTCCACTACCAAAAGAAGATACCACTGTCAGCATCTTTGCATCAAGGAAACAACAAATCAATGTTTGGTGTGACACAGTCTTATGGAGCTTGTGAACATTGCAACTTGATATGTTAGGCTTTTACTTGAATGATGATAATACTCATAGCACTTTTATATGTGGTGGAATGTACATGTTTTGTGTTTGTTGTTATTAAGGTTCAAGGAACATAGGTCATGAAGTTTGATCAAACAAGGTAATTTCCCAGTATCAAGTAAGAAGATATATCAGAATAGTAAAATAAAACAACATTCCTTGTTGTTGTATGATAACTCACAGACATGACGATAGTTCTACAAGAGGGGAAAAAAAAGATAGCAGACTATAAGCAGGCCATCATTGAGGGCAGATAAGGAACAACTAATGCTATTCAAATTTCTTGATTATGTTGATGCATATCTATGACTTGTAGCCATGGCTTAGGCTCAAAATGAGACTCAGCTAAACCTAAAGTTGATTGAGGATTTGATTTAGGTGGATAAAAATTCATCAAATGATTTATCTGTGCTTAGCAATATGGTTTCAATAAAAAAATATTATGTGAGGGTCGTTATCATAGCCATATACTGAAGACAGTTTGAATATTTCATGAAGCAGGATACCGGGAGCCCACCATTTATAGAGTAATCATGGGAAATATCTCCTCTCATAAGCTTCACATAGGTGAAGGCGTCTACTTTTAATAATTTTCTAGTTCATTTGTGGCTGCCACTCTTATCATCTATTAGTGATGCTAAAAAATTACATGGGAAATGCTTTGATAACACAATTTTTTTACCATGATGCTTCCAGTACTATAATTCTGGCTTTTTGTAATCTCTGCTATTTTCATATTAATAAATATAAGATTAGGCGATGGAATTTTATTGAAAAAAAAAGAATCTTCAAGGATCAAAGCTAAATTATATTGTTATAGAGAAGGAGATGCTAGCAGTAGTGTATGCCATCAATAAATTCAAGCATTACATCACTGCTTATGCATTTTTTGTCCACACAGACCATACAACTATCAAATATTTAATGAACAAGCCTATAGTAGGGGGTAGATTAGTTAGATGGCTACTACTTCTTCAAGAGTTTGATATCATAATAGTGGACAAGCTTGGTAAGGCTAATGTAGTAGCATATTTTCTATCAAGCTTGCCAAAAAAATCAGCAAAGGGGTAGTGGATGACTCATTTCTAGATGATAATTTGTTTGCTCTTAATATACATATACCCTGGTACACTAACATTGCAAACTATTTAGTGATAGGGAAGATTCCACCACACTTTTCCCCAAAGGAAAAGAGAGAGCTAGTACATAAGTGTTTTCCATACTCTTGGATATTTGGTTACCTATTCTACACTGGCCTAGACAATATCATGACAAGGTGCATAAGGGAAGATGAAATCTTTGATATCATGAAGGCTTTGTTGGCAACACAAGGGAAAAAAACTAAGAGGGGGGTGAATTAGTTGTCACATAAATTATACTTATTAAACTTATTCTCAGATCTAATAAATAAACATGAAAGCATAAACCATCACCGCATCAAAAACACACATAACACCAAGAATTTTTTTACGTGGAAACCCTGTTAGGGGAAAAACTATGATGAAGGTTAATCCAAAAGATCATACTCTATTAAAAGTATTACAAATGGGGAATACACATGCATTCAGGCACACTTCTTAGAGCACACTGCTCAAATACAAAAGGCTTACTGCCCAAAAGAAGACTCACTGTCTTACAGTCACATTTAGATTACATCCGGAAGATTTTGAACTGAGAAAATAACATCTTCTAATGCCTGATTACAATTCTGGTTAAGCACATAAAAACTTTCATATGCCCACTCTTCTTCACACTATGCTTTTTCCTTTGAAACATTATAACATTATTCACACCTAGCACACAACATACATCATACACCTTACCATCAAATGGTAGAAACAATTGATCATATATATTTGCAACTAAGGATAACACCAACTACATGTCAGCCCAACAAAATATGAAATGTGTACAAACTATCAGCCCAAATCAATAAAAAATTTATCAATGTGGACCAAACAATGTGGGCCAAAACATAGTAAGGATCCAAAACAAAATCCTCAAATATGAAATACCTTTAAAAATTATGCCTCGAAGATCTACAACACACTACTTTCACCTTGTCGACCATGATCATGAAAAACATGAACTCATAGAAGAAAATTACCAATCGTGAGCACACCGATCAATTTGGAACAACAACACAAATAGAGCATGATCTAGAAACATCCACAAGCATCATGAATCACCACAGAAGCATCCGCAACAACTCAAATTACTAGAATCACATCATCTTCTTTCAGGAACACCAACTAAAGAAACAAAACAACTGTCAGAACACAAATACTCATAACTCAATCAAATCTTCATACGAACCTCTGAAACTTCATGTGGATAAACTAGATATACTTTTCAACAAACCCTTTAATCCGTAACCTCTTATCATAAATATACTGAGCTAGCCACCATACTGAACTTCACTGCATCATTGACAACCTGCAACTTATTTTATTACAATTTTCTCAATATCCTCGACATATAAAGCCTTAAAGACATTAATTTCAATAGTGTTGACATCAATGACAACCACATATCAGCAATATCCAACAGGATTTTCGTGACGAGCTATGTGGGGGTCACTTTGTAGAAAAAAGAATAGCATTCAAAATCCTCACAACTGGTTATTATTGGCCAACTTTACACAAGGATTCTATTAAATATACAAGGAGTTGTGATAGGTGTCAAAGAATGGGTAGGACAACAAGGAGTGATGAAATGCCATTACAACCTCAGTTAACACTAACACCCTTTGAAAGATGGAGTCTAGACTTCATTTGGCCAATTTCACCTACTTATAACAATAAAGAGTTCATTTTGGTTTGCACTAATTATTTGACTAAGTGGGTGGAAGTGAAAGAATTGTAGTTTTCCAAAGATGCCAATGTGGCTAAATTCTTATATGAGGACATTTTTACTAGGTATAGAGTACCTAGGGAGATACTAACTGATCAGGGTCCACAATTTACTTCAGGCCTCATTACCAATTGGTTGAAGAATATGCAATCAAGCACAAAAAGTCAACACCTTATCACCCTTAGGCCAATGGACAAGTGGAGGTTACCAATAGAGAAATTGAAATTATTCTAACTAAGATAGTGCAATTACATAAAAAATATTGGGTTTATAGATTACTAGAAGTAGTATGGGCATATAGAACAACTTGGAAAACAAAAACTAGTTTCACACCCTATGGGCTAGTATATGGAAAAACAACAGTACTTTGAATAGAATTTGACTACAAGACATTAAGAACAACAATAGAGTTGGAAATGTATCTCACAACAACTCAAAAGGAGAGGTTACACCACTTAAATGAGCTGGATGAAATTAGGATGGAGGCAATCCATCACATTGAAATAGTACAACACCAAAGGACAAAGTGGCATGATCAATATATCAAGACAAAGGAATTTAATGTAGGAGACTGGGCCTTATTATATGATTCAAGATATAAGGATTTTAAGGAGAAAATCCAATCCAAGTGTTTTGGACCTTATGATATTAGCAAAGTATTCCTTAATGGAGCGGTCAAGTTGCACACCATAGATGCAGTAAGGTTCTCTCTCCTAGTCAATGGCCACAGGTTGAAACTTTATAAGAAACTAGTACAGAAGGAAGATTTCATTCTTTTTCTCATTTAGCAGTATGATACTCAAAGTGATCTAGATACAGATTTTGAAACACAAAATGATGACTCAACAACATTAGATGTACCAAGTTCTTCAGGTGACTCAATGGTTGAGCTGCACAACTCAACCCTTGAGATCATTCAGGTCTAATTTCTTATTTCACCTCACATGCACACACAACACATTTACCATGATGTACATACTTTTTCAAGAGGAGCCTGTCTTATATATACATCTGTCAACATTCAGTAAGGGCCCTGTAGCACAAAAGATGTCACAAGTAGTATCTATCTTCTCATAAGTACTCACAAGTTTATCTTATTTCATGTTTCCAATTCAAATTTTAAGCATTTGAACTATCATATCACCAACTATCATCCATCTGTTATGTTTCATTACCTTACGCCCACCACCTCATCATCCATTCACTTGCAATTACTTCTTGTCACATCAAATCATCATGCAGATACATTTTATTCAACTCATAAGCACATAGTTCAATTAATCACCTCTGAAAGGTATGCAAAGTACATTACCATAATTTTCATGGATTTCTTAATGTTTTCATTATGTATTCCCATATTAAATTAAGCATGTGATATATTCATTACACTTATTTCCATATTCTCCCATGATACCTTCGCTTATCATGAGTTAAAGTGAGGTCACTTCAAACCTTCAGTTGGGGGGAGGGTACAATATCAACCAATTTTTTTTTGTTTTTTTCCACCTAAAACCAAATGCAAACAAACAAACATGACATGCAAACCCATTTTGTCCTAATTGTATCTACCTTTTGTTGTTAATTCAATTGCCAATTTCTTAAAATTTGTGATCTTGAGCTAAGTCAAACCTAGAACCCATTTTTAAGCTCAATTAAGTTGATATGAAGAAGGAAAGTTGCAATTACAGTATAGTTGTAGTGAAAGTGCATGAGAATATAGTAGAGTAAGAGAAGGGTTTGAGGGTGGTGAAGTGAAAATTGAGCTGAATTTCTAAGGTTAAGAATATTGAGCAGAGGTAAAGAGGTTTATCAATGGGAGGTGATGTTATTAGGAGAGAGTCATCGACACACAAGCAAATATTAGATGCAATTGTGGTATTGCCTATCTTCACAAGAGTTGGTTGGCTGGATTACTTTCTAAAGCTGACATAATTTGACAATGATATACCAAGGAGATTTGTAACCACATTGGAGTAGGATGAAGCAATGGTAAAAGGGTTGTCGGTAGATGCATCTGAAGGAGCAATTTCACAAGTATCTTGTTTGCATAGGACTGGAGCATAGTTTCCAGCTCAAGCAAATACAGTGGCTGCAAGAGAAGAATTTTGTGAGTAAGGAGAAAACTTGGATTCATCGTCTCAATGTACAAAAATACTTTCTCTTCCATGGTTTTGGGCCAACTATGCTTCCTATGTCATTAGATACCTTACTTGTGATGGTAGATAAATCTTCTATACACTGTACATTTCAAATTACTTAGTCATCTTCACCATAATAGGCTAGTAAATGTGCCCAATTTCCTCTATAATATGCTAAAAAGGATGACATATCAGTATCAGAGGAAACATAGTGACACAACTTTGTCACATCACTATTTGATTTCCCTATTAGTAAAAAGGAGCTTGAGAATTCAATATCCCTAAATATCCTGGGAAGACTTTATGAGTTGTCAAGCTATTAATAGTCTACTTGAGGCACTTGAAGTACCTAAAATCCTAGAGTCACAAGTTGAATCTACAAAAGGAATTTCGCCTATCTCACCTGTGGCTTCACCTACTCGTAGCTAAGGTGAGCTTAAGGAGCACAATGTGCCAAAGTCTAGGTCACCAGCAATGGAAGAAACCCCATCTTCCTCCAAACAACCTAAATACAAGAAAATATGAGGTAGTACATCTACAACATCCACACCTTCTAAAATGGAGAAGAAAAAAAGGATGTTCAAAAGAAAAAGAAGGATGTTCAGAAGGAGAAGCCTACACCTAGGCATTCAGGCTGATTAAGAAAGCAAGGTGTTATGAGGGGGAGTGTGGAAAAACTTGAAGAAGACACAAAGGGATAGGAACAACAAGAAGAGGATGTGATGTTAGTTGAAACAAACTTAGAAACAAAAGGAAAAGCCTCTGGGAATGTGCATACACCTATAAAGAGGAAGAGGTATGTATCCACCACTTTTGATTCAGACTTAGAAGATGATTTTTTGCCAAGAAAATACTAAAGAAAACTCCAAATTGTCCTAATCATGAAGACTACGATTATACAAGGGGTGGTAATGAACAGTTTTTGGAAACAAAAGAAATGTTTATAGAAGTTAGCAATGTCAGGAAGGAGCTCCAGGAAGATTTGGAAAGAATCAAACATCTGGAAGAACTAGTGCAGAATTATGAGAAAAGAGACAAGGAAAGAGAGAAAAAAATACAAGAATTGGAAGAGAAGTTGCAGACATATGGCCATGGTGCAAAACTAGATCTATTAGCACAACTGGCCATGACCAAAATAGGGGATGGAGAACTTGCAGTAGCAAATTAGAAACCTCTTTCCATAAAAACCCCAATTCACCACAAAAATTTGTCTCTTGGTTATAAACTATGGAAAGTCATTGATGAATTCTCACAAGAGAAAGAAAAGTGGATAAAAGAAAAAGAAACTTTGATTGCATATCACACCAAAGTATTGGAGGGAAAGGACACTGAATTGAGAAAAATGACAGTTAGAATGGAAGAAATAGTAGATAAGGCTGCCCAGATTATCATATTCAAACCTCCAGCCAGAACATATGCCCTATTTCTCCAAGAAAAAAATCTAAGTTTTCAATTTAGCAAGCCGATTAGCAATAAGCCAGTTTCTATGAATGACAAGTTTGGATTTCTCCATGTTTTTGCAAATGCTACCCTTGATGAGAAAGACCAACTATGTGAATACTACCTACACAATTATGTGGTTTCAAAGGATGCATAATGGAACCCCTTAATGTTTGTAGGGGATTTGCAAGTAAGAGCTTTAGCATCGTATTTTAGGAATGAACAATTTCGTATTTTAGGAATGAACAATTTAGAGGTGAACTCCTAGAGGAGTATGCAGAAAGAGAAAAGTAAGTTGCACTACCAGTGAGGAAAGAGTCTAAAGATCCTGATGAGATAATAGATGAGTGGTTATGACTCTTGAAACACAAGGGTGCAGGAAGAAAAATTATGAAGGTAAGGGTACAAGACTACGAAATAATGAAGACACTAGTAGTTGGGTTAGTTAAGAATGGTTATAAATATGTATAGGAAAGGTGCGAGCTGTAAAGGAAGGAAAGGTCATTCAATACATAACTTCATATCTATGCTTGAAAGAGTGAAAAGGTACATGGATATTGTTGTTTATCAAGCTACTAAATGGATACCACTCATCTTCCAACCATCTACGCTCCTTTATCCAGTCCCACATTGGCAAAGAGATAGAATGAAGGAATGTGAGGAGGTTGAGAAAACCAGAATGAAGAGACTTACAATTTATAGAGGGTTCTACCTAAAGCAGATCAATGGAGTGGATATTGTCATGAACCTTAGGGAGATTACATTGCATTACAATCTGAATGCCTAGTGCATTTTTCTTCAGGGAAAGAAAAAGTATAGTTGGGGGAGTGATGAATCTATTGAATGGTCCATTTCCTGATGTTTTTATGCATGCTTTCAGACATTATTAGACAATCCTTTCAGGCATATTCCTATGCTATGCTATCTCTTTATGCTTATTATACAACCTTGGACCTAAATTATAGTAATGGAAATATGGTTATGAGATATGTGTGGAATGTGGTTGGAATTTTGTGTATAATCATGGTAGTTAGATTTGTGTATATGTTTTGTGTATTAACCTCTTCAAGCCTAAGAAGACACTATAGCTCGTAGCAACTGGAAGTTGTAACTTGCAACAAAAGGAGAACTTGAACAACAAAACAGGGGAGTGCCAGAACAATCTAAATGCAATAACTACTGTGTGGAGACACCTGATAGAGTCAATCGTGCATCATTATGACAGTTAATAAGGCACTGAAGAAGAAGATTTATTTTGTTGATAGGATTTTGGATAACTAATTATGTGTTTCACATGCATATCTATTTTGTAGAGTTTTAATTCTATTTGAACTCTTGTTTCTTTTTAGATGCAGTTTGAATAATTCATTCTTAATTACATACTTTGATATCTAGGGAGTTGTAGTTAATGATTTCAGTTAAGAGTTGTGTTTAGAATAAACTCCTCCGTGATTGTATATAGTCGGTGGTTGAGTCTTTAGATAGTTAGTTGGTAAAGTATTTTGTTATCAATTACTTCTTAGTTTCAAGTTGTAATCAACATACATGTTGTTGATTCAGATATAGTTTCCTTGAATACAATCTTTGAGCAAGATTTTATGTGATCCTTTGGAATGCGTAATGAATGAAGTTCAAGTTCATATGGATGTGTAGAATCTGAGATTTAGATTTGGTGTTAGTTAAGTGAAGACAACCACTTGAGTAGGCCACTCAAGGTAACTATTCTTCACTACATTTATAGTTGTTTTACTTATGTTTAGCATCTATTTTTTTTATCCTTCATAAATTGCATGGAAGTTAAAATAGATTCTCATATTTTGATTGTCAATAATGATTGTTCATGTGCATGGATGCATTCAATATATTTGTAGTACTCCAAAGAATAGATTAAGTTTAGTTACCAATTTTGAATGGTTTTGAGTTAGTTTCAGTAATTCCCTATTAACAGTAATTTAGCTACAGATTATGTTGTAGGCACCCGTAGCCATTAGCGCCAGTTTACTTCTTTCACTGTTATGCATTTCTGTGATTTTCCAGCAAGTAGAATACCTTTAATAGGATAACCTAGGTAACCTCAGTTCTTTGAAGGCACATATAGTGCAACACCATCACAATTTTACAAACCTTGGTTGAAATTCAATGAAGTCTTTGCAATGTTGAGTGGACTGTTCAGTTAGTCATCCCTTTGAATTGTGTGGTTCCCACCAAGTTTACAAGACACTAGTTTAGAATCTACAGTTTGATCTTAAGGCTCAATCCCAAGTTGTGTAATATGAACATCTTCAGTGCATTCCTAATTTGGTAGTCTATGAACTTCAAGGACAATCCAATTCATTGCTATTTCTAATGCCCATTACACATACAGACTAAATTTATTTAAAAATATATGAGGAAAGCTATTGGACTACAAGGTTCATATTTATTTTGATGTATATGTGTTCTTTTTAGTGTTCCAAATTTAAATTATTCTACAAGGAATGCTCTTTGTAGTGTAGATGATGTTAGGATTTCTTAACATTCCTTGATGATGTTTAAATGTATGTAGTAACGGATTTAAATAGAGACATATAACAAATGATCACATAAATTTTTTTGAAGTGAATTCTTAATGACTAGGGGAAAATGGCAAGAATTGGCAATTTGAATTTTTAAAATTGAAGTTGGGTTAATCTTGAGAATTTAGGATCAATACCAAGTGCCATGGGATTGGCTCCATATTAGGAATGGATGCATGGAAGTCTAGAGTAATAATGGGGTGAATGCATAGAAATAGATGCAAATCAAACTAGAATAAGGTCAAATATATGAAAATGTGTGAAGGTGAGAGTGAAGGGGGGATAAGGATCAAATAAAGAGCCAAAATTAGCATAAGAGTGTACTATGCGTCATTATGTAATTGCAATAATTCATTCCTTCAAAATGAACCCAAAAATAATTGGAATTGGCATGTGTATTCAATTTTCATGATTAACCTATTGTAACTTTTTGATTTCGTAAGTGTGAAAAGTGTATTGGAGCACTTTTCTCCATTCATTTTAGATTCACTTTTATCCTTTGTTCATAAAATATCTATCTTTTTGTATTTAGTTTATTACTTTATTTCATTAAATGCACTTAGGATAAGATAAAATTATTTAGGTAGGTATCTACTAATGTAGGTTGTATGTGTGACTTGTACTTTCCTAGTTTGGTGGATATATATCACACATGTGATCCTATATTGATTGTACTTTCACATCTCTTGGTGGTGTATCTTAGATCTTATATGAGAATGTCATTGTATTGCATCCTTATAAATACATTTGTATCTATATTGGAATGACACATATTACATATATATAATCTTTGGTTGCACTTTTTCTACTATGGCTCATATTTCATCAAATTTTGGGAGGTTCGTTCTATCGATGAATCTTACATGATATCAAAATCATGTCATCTTGAATAACTCATTGTCCTTTTAGCCTTAAAAAGATATTAGTTTTTTTTGAGTCTTACGTATAAATAATGTTTTGGTACAACATTTAACTTTCAAAGCTGCCCCATCATATATAAGAGATTCAAGAAAATTAATCTTAAATTTTTTAATCAAATTCTATGTAACTAATTTTCATTTGAATTCTTTTTATGTCACAATTTATAGGAATTTCCTTTATAGAAAACCATTCGATCAAAGGCAAACTTGATGATAATTGAACACGTTGTCTTACAGGATTTATGAGTTTTTTTGGTTTTCCCAAAAAATCATACGATCTATTTGTTGGTTCCAGGATTACTGCTAGTTCTTGATTTGAGTCTTTAGTGAATGGAATGGTATTAGGTGGTGGTTGTATGAAGTTTATTTATAGTAAAACCAAGGAATTTTGTCATACCTCGTACCAATCACTGTCCTGGCTGCCTTGTCCATTCATGTTTCTGGTGGCCTTCTTATTCCAAGCTCATTCATAACGAACGGTCCACCCTCTTACACAATACTACATACTGATACTAGTACATTCATGATGGTAGAAGTATGATAATTATTCTTTCTTGCTATGCTGCCATAACACCCTTAGACCAGGTGATTTTTGGGGTGACCAGAGGAAGGCCATACTAGGTGGGGTAAACTACCTATTGTAGTTGTAAATGAATGCCAATGTTCCATCACCTCCTTTCTCTGCTTGTGTTTTCATACTTAGATTTTTAGCTTTTAAATATTTAACTTTCCTATAAGCTAAATATAATTTGTGGGCCTCTCCTCAAGTTAATTACAAGACTTAAAAAAAAAGTGTTAGGAATGAGAATTTTTTTAGCCCCAAAGTATGTGCTTAGCCCTTAAGGGTTCATTTTTCTAGTGGAGTTTCTTTTAGAGTTTTTTTTTTTTGGGTATAATTTTTGTTTTGTATATCAATTTATTGATTTCTTAGAGGTATTATAAAACTCTTTTCCAACTCTACATCTTAGTAAGATTGATTTGATTTTATCGATCAAATTTATTTCAAATTATTATTGAATATCTTTGTTGTATATGTACTATAAATGTATTGATGATAAAATGTCACATTCTTGTGCTTATTTGAGGGACCTTTTATGAGGATATTATAATCACAAATTGAGATAAAGTTCTATTTTGGAGGGATTTCACAATGGTTTTGGGTATCAAATTCCACTATTCTATTATCATGCTAGACTCAAACAAGTATTTTTCTTGCATAGAAGAGATAAAAAATCATTGTTTTGAGTAAGATCTATTGCTTTATCTCCTATGACTTATTTCTAAGCCAAGTTACTATTAACAAAAGATTGTATGTGATAACAACAATGAGAAGGTATGCATACTAAATTGTCTCATTATTTTCAAGGATATTCTACATCACATCAAGCGCACAAAGTACCCTTTCACTACTTGGACCATCATTTGCTAGTTATATCAAGATCTTGAATCTTCATCTAAAAGTGATGCTTCTTTAAAAAATCCTACACATGTGGATGATATTGAGACTAGTATTGATCCTCCTTCTAATGTCACATCTACCATTGAGGACTTATCTTTCCCACTTCAAAATATTCTTCCTATACTTGCTACTTCAACAAAGTTCAAAATTACCTCTTTAAAGACATCCATTGATTCTTCAATACAAGTTCATATCATTCTTCTTGATCCACCTCATCGTGATGTCTTACCAAATATTTCACCTCTATTTATGGACTCTCACCTTTCAAATCTTCATATTCATCTTTTTTGGCACTTGTTACATCTCCTACTTCATATGCCTTCTTGTTATCATATTTTAAATCTATGTTTGAGACTTGTATTTAGATTTTGACACATCTTAGTTGTAATGTCCTAACCAACAATGGATGCAAGTTTTTTTGGATAGACAAAAGTTTGCTTAATTGGGCCCTAATTAAAATCTAAATACTAAGGAAACTATTCAAAACAAGAATCTTTGATTCCCTAAGTTATATTAACATCTACCTATTATTGACTCAACATTGAACTTTAGATTTTACTATTTAACCCTAAATTAACAAACCCTAATTGATTCTACTTAAGGGTGGGTAAATTCAAAAAATTCCTTCACATTGGTACTGTAGACGTCTAAATTTGGACACTTAATTTATCCAAATTCATCCCCTTTCATCTTATTTTCGTTAATTAAGTAATACTGCTATTATTTAATTAATATCTTTAATTCTGCCAAATCCCTAAGGTATCTAATCAATAATACCTTATCTCTTTAATCCTCCTTCCATCAATTGAATTAAATAAATATTCCATTTATTTAATTCCCTTCATGTCACATCCTCCATCATTTTTATCTTATCTTAATCCTTCTTCTAATCTCATCATTAGGATGTGCACATGCCTAATCTTTGATTAGGAAGTGTCACATCCTCCAACTTTTGCAAGTTGGCCTCTAATCTCTCTTAGCCACTTAACCATCCTCTAATCCTTCACTAATTAGCCTAATCAACCTCTCAAGGAATTTTTAATTCCTTTTATCCTTCCAAGGAATATTAAATTCCTTTTCTCTTCCCCATGTCCTTTATGACATGTGTCCTTAGTCAACCCTATTAAATGCCTTTCTTTTTTGACAAGGCATCTCCACTTCCCTATGTGAATTTTTAATTCACATTTAATCCCCAATGTACCCTTTGGAATTTAAAATTTTTTCCCCTCTCCCCATAAGGATATTTGAGGAATTTTTAATTCTTCACATGTCCTCTCACCCACATGGGGACAAGTACCTCCTTTATGAGGAGATCTTGTCCAATCCCAAGGTACTTTGTACCCCCCTCCATGTCATGTACTTCTCCTTCCACCTCATGTCCACTTCACCTTTTAGGGCTATATCACATGCCACATGTCAAGATGTGAGGGCTTGTGGGTTCTCAACTCACCTTAGCCCTACATCTTGATATTTGGTGGCTCAATCTTGGCCATCCATCTCTTCTAGGAATTCTCAAAATTCCTATAAATACCCCCTTTTTTCTCTCATTTTGAGGAGATCATTTTGCTAGCCAAACTCTTGCAGTTTTGTTTCTCAATCTACACTTAGCCATTTTCATGTTTTCATCCGTTTGCACTCATCCTCACAACATCATTTAGCTTGCATCTTGTGCCATCCAAGGAGCATACACATCAAAGATCGAAGGGCCAACCAAAGGATCGATTCGACGCAAGGTATAGAGTTCCATTTTGTTGCTTTCATCTTGTGTTGTTTCCAACTTAGGCTAATCTTGAGGTGTAGGTTGTTTTGGTGTTTATTTGCACTCTTTTACTTGCTTCTTGTTTTCTAACGCTTACATTCGACCTATGACAGGTACAAATGATAGAAAAACCTAATATTATTGGTTGACCTCATAAGGGGATAGGTTGTAGACTTAAATATTCTACCCTAATCTACTAAGCCCAATAATTTCCCTCAAAGTTACACAATATTTATGTTTTTCCACATCCAACACAAACCAAGATCACAAAACATTATTCATGTATTAACTGAAAGTACCCAGATTATAAATTAGACCCATAAAACATTGATAAGACTATAACACATTAAAATATTGTCATGCCAACTTTAGTAACTAGAGATACGACTATCTTCAACAAAGGATAAAAATAACAAATGTATAGTTGTAGAAAAATTTGGAATACTGCATTGTACCCACAATAACAACGATGTTGTGCAAACACTCTATCATAGAGGATTTGCAATGTGGAAGGCTCTATTACGACCTTTGTATGGGATTTTTCTATCACCAAGAGGGCTCACTCACAACCTTTGGTGAACTCATGCAACTAGGGAAAGGGGTTTCATCCTTTGCCTTATGAAACCAAATGATTTCTATCCTATAAATTTTGTGAATATGAGGTTCTCTATCCTTAGATTTTGGTGTAGGTTAACAATTTAACAATTGAGAATCCCATGAGATTGTCAATTGTTGCAACCCAAATCACTCAACCAAGAAATTTTTCTTTAACTTATGAATTAAAACTATAGAGAGAACATTCCAAAGAATAAAGCATCATACATAATTATAAACTTTGAGAGATAATTCAGATTTTTTTATATTCAAACTTGCATAGTCTGCAATAACAAGCTACATGAAGCAAACTAGTCACAACCAAAACTCCACTACATGCAATATTGATCACACAACCACTACAAATCATATCTCAAAAGATTCCTATTCAGCTATAGGCATCATCAAATGTATCTCCAAAACTTTGATACTCCATTCTTGGACACAAATGTCAGATTTATCTAGTTTTCTTTTATTTTTGTCTTCCTTTTTTCCAAATTCCAAAACCTAGGAGTTTCAAATTCCTCCCCCTTCCCATTTGATGTAAATTTCAAATTCAAAGAGGAGTTACAAGATACCAAAAAATGGCCTCCTTCAACCTAGGCGTAGGATTTTGTGCAACATTTCAATTTTCAATAAACACCAATTTCTAGCACCATTATTCGTAAATTCAACTTAAATTAGCAACCTTACAAGATGACTTCATTTTGAAGGAGCTGGAGGGAAAAAATGGTTTAATAATAATTCATGTATGCAAGACAAAACAACAACAAAAAACAAAAAAATGAAGTACTAAAAATACACATTTTTTTGGGTGTGCAAGATTACTTGTGCACCTAGATGCTCCTGCATCAAAAAAGCTACGTAAGAAAGAATATTTCATAAGTGAGAGCTCATGAACATTCATCTGGATTTGGAATTCCAAGCCTTTGAAGCTCTGAAGCTGCAACCCATGTTGCTTCTTCCATCTTCTTTCCTTTCCATTGATTAAATACTCTTTGTACTCTTTGCCTTGTGTCTTCTTGATTGTTCTAGAATTTATCACTTCATAAATTTCTTCTTCTTTCTTCTCTGGTATTAGTTATACCCATCACTTTGAGTCTTGAAAATCTGAAACAACATCCTCCTTTCCACTAGTATCTCCTTCACGAAAATGGTATAAATCAGCCACATTGAAAATTGGTGAAATATCCAACTCCAATGATTACTCTATTTCATAAGCATTAGCTGAAGATTTCTTAATCACCTTGCATGGTCCAATATATTTCCATTTCAATTTGTTATAGGTACCATGTGGAAATATCTCCTTTCATAGATGATCTAGAACCAAGTATCCCACCTCAAATTCTTGCTTTCTCCTTTTAAAAACAACTTGCTCTTTGTATCTCTTGGTGCTTGCTTCCAACTTCTCCTTTATTTCCTTGTGTAATTCTTGTAAATAATCTACATAGTCTTCAACTACAACACTTTTTCTTCCCAATTCTTCACTATCTCTTAATTCATGAACTCCTCTTGGGCTAAATCCATAAACAATATGAAAGGGACTCTTACCTATACTTATGTTGATAGAGTTATTGTAATCAAATTCATCTTGTGCTAAAATTGCATCCCATTGTTTTGGTTTCCCATCTATCAAACACCTTGAAACAAATTTCCAAGACTCTAGTTGACCACTTCCATTTTTTCATCTGTTTGAGGATGATAGGCTAAACTAAAAGTCAATTTTGTATCCAACCTCTTCCATAAGGTCTTCCAAAAATGGCCAAAAAATTAGTATCTCTATCTAAAACAATGCTTTTTGGAAAACCATGTAACCTTGCAACTTATTTGAAAAACAAATTGTCAATATGTGATGCATCATTTGACTTCTTGCATGGAATAAAATGAGCCATTTTTGAAAATCTATCTACCACAACAAAATGGTATCATTAACCTTTTTGAGTCTTTGGCAGCCCAATAATGAAATCCATACTCACTTCCTCCCATGGTCTCTCCAGGATTGGAAAAGGCTAATATAACCCCATGTTTTGCCTTTTTCCTTTTGCATATTGACATATTGAACACCCTTGCACAATATTATTTACATCCTTACTCATTCGTGGACAATAATATCCTTCACTAAGTTGTCCCAAATTTTTGTCCACTCCAAAGTTTCCTCCAAGTCCCCCACTATGCTTTTCTCTAATTAAATTTTCTCTCATTGATCCTCTTGGAATGCACAACTGCTGCCCCTTAAACAACAACCCCTCTTTAAGGAAATACTCCAATTATTTGGTTTCATCCTTTTCAATTGAACATTTATAAGATGCCCATGCTTCACCAAAATTAGGATCATTCTTGTACATCCCCTTCATTGAATCAAAATCCAAAACATTTACTTTCATTTCTTTCAACAAGTACCTCCTACTCAATGCATCACCTACCCGATTTGATTTTCCACTCCTATGGTTAAGAATAGATGAACAAATTTGAAGAAATTCAACCCACTTCGTATGTCTTTGATTTAACTTACCTTGGATATTAATAAATTGTAATGCATGATGATCAGTGTAGAGAACAAACTCCTTGGGCAATAGATAGTGTCTCCACTTCTTGAGTGCTTGCACAATAGCATAGAATTCTTGATTATAGACTGAATACTTCCTCTTGGACTCATTTATATTTTCACTAAAGTAAGCTATGGGTCTTCCCTCCTAACTTAAAACTCCTCCTAAGGCTGTTCCACTTGCATCACAGTCAACTTGGAACACTTTATTAAAATCTGGAAATTCTAGGATGGGTAGTTCGATCACTTATTCCTTTACTATATTGAAACTTTGTTTTGGTGCAGCTATCCATTTGAATTCCCTTCTTTCTCCTTTCATTGTGTTTGTAATGGGAGCTTGTATACTATTGAAATTTCTAATAAACTTCTTTTAGAATCTAGCTAAACCATGAAAGATCCTTGCTTCAAACATGTTCCTAGGTGTTGACCAATCTAGTATTGCCTGAACCTTTTTTGGGTCCATCCGTAGGCCTTCCTTTAAAATCACAAAACCCAAATATACCAACTCATCTTTCATTAAGATACATGTTTTGAGGTTAACCAACAACTTTTCTTCCCTTAAATATTTGTAAAACAAAACTTACATGTTTCAAATGCTCTTCTTTTTCCTTACTAAAAACCAAGATATCATCTAAATAAATAATTACAAACTTACCAAGAAATGGTTTTATCACTTCATTCATCAATCTCATGAAGGTACTTGGAGCATTAGTGAGACCAAGTGGCATAAATAACCATTCATATAATCCCTCATTTGTCTTGAAGGTGGTTTTCCATTCATCTCCTTCTCTAATTCTTTTGATGGTACTCGCTTTTTAAATCAATCTTTGTGAAATATCTAGCTCCACTTAAATAATCCATCATTTATTATCTATACGAGGCAATGGAAACCTAAATTTTATTGCTATTTTATTAATAGCTCTAGAATTTGTGCAAATACACCATTCTCCATCCTTTTTGGGTGCCAAAACCATCAATACTAGACATGGGCTTAAACTTTCCCTTATCAAGCCTTTATCCAACAATCCTTGCACTTTCTTGTTTGTCTCCTCATTCTCTTTGGGGCTCATTCTATACGTTGCCTTGTTTGGTAGAATTTCTCTCAGTATCAAGTCCATACAATGACTCACACTTCTCATTTGTGCTAGTCCATTTGGAAGATCCTTCATTAAAATGTCACCATATTCTTGCAATATTCCCTTGATTTCTTTGGGAATTTCTTGTTCTTCATTCGTTGTCCCAAGTTCTTGTGGCTTGGAAACTAAAGCATAACACAATTCTTCTTTTTTTAATTCTTTTAAAAATTATTTTCTGGTGATCATGCACACCTTAGTATCATTGTCCACTTCATTTTGCTTCTCTTTCAATAGGTTCATAACATACTTTTTCTTGTCCTTAGTAATGGTATAAGTAATTGCTTCACCATCATGTATAGATTTCCAACCATATTTCCATGGTCTACCCAAGAGGATATGACATGCATCCATTGGTATCACATGACATATAATTTCATCCTTGTAATCACCAATCTGAAAATTTATCAAACATTGTTTGCTCGTGCCAAAAGTTGATGCCCCTTTTGCAACCAAGTAACTCGGTATGGATTTGGGTGCTTTGTTTTCTCCAACTTTAGCTTCTCAACCATCTCTTGAGATACTATTAAAATAAATTTTTGAACAGCTCCCTTCGGGTTTCTTTTTATGAATGTGTGTGTGCCGGCCTGTGCGTCGCCGAGTCTGGTCGGCTTTCCATCGATTTTTGATCTCCCGCTGTTCGCATTCTCTCTTTGCAACTTCAGGTGACGGCTCCCCTTTCGGCTCTGAAGAGGCTGTGCTGGGCGTCCACGTGTCTCACTTACGGAGGTTTTTATTTCCTTTTTGCCTTGAGGTCCCTTCGAGTTGCGAAAGCCTTCCACCGAGGCCATCACTTTTAAAGATTGTCAAGGGGGACCCACATCTTGCTACGTGGCAGCGTATCGCGAGTTTTTCATGCGAGAATGAAATAAGCAGCTGCGAGCTACGAAGTGCTTCCGCAGGCCTTCTTTTATTGTTAGCTGGCCCCACCTTCTGCTAGGTGGCAACCATTCACACCTTTTCAACTCGGCAGAGGGGTGAGCAACTGCGGGCCGCGAAACGCTGCCACGCGTCTTTTGCACCCGGTTAATGCGGCTTTATCTCCACTGCAACAAAGACCTCAGCCCATGGGACACGTGTTGCTACTTCGCAATCTCTCGGCAGCGGTAAGGGAAGTTTTCATTCAGGCAGCGACAGGATGCCACGTACCTTATATCTGATCCTTGAGGCGGGCGATAGGCTGGATGGCGAAATTATGTTATTGGATGCCGCTCTTCATGTTTCTTCAAAACGGTGGATGACGCTTGTCACCTCGGGTATGGCTGTGACCGCTGCCATCATTACAAAGGGCGCGCCTACAATTGGATGACCATATGTTGTGTTCTAGCTCATTGCTATTATAACGACATTGGAAATCTTTTGATTCTAGCATCATTGCTGTAGATTGTGGGATCTTTTCTTTTTCAGCTTTCCAAAGCGGTGGGAGTTTTTCCCCCCAGCTATATATACTCTCTCTGTCAACGAGAAGGAGGTCGAAGAAAAATTCAAGAGATCCAAGAGTAAAAGAAAAAGGATACTAGTTTTTAGCAAGAGAGACCAGGCCTCTTTTACATGTTTATTTGCAAGAAACTTTCAGACTGTGCCCACTGTTCGGCCTTTCTGCTTTTCATGTTTTAATCAAACTGTGAACTGTGCCTTTTATCGTCTTGAGCATTTCATTTGACAAGACTTCTATGTATTGAATACAAAGCTTGCTTATCTAAATCATGTCTAAATGACTCTTCTTAGTAGTAAAGATGTATGCGATATCATTTTATGTCAATAAATGAACTGTTTATGCTATAGCTTTAAGTTTCTAACGTTTTGGAACGTAATAACACCATTTAGGCCCTTAAGTCTATGATTTATCGTGCCCATCAGCAAACTTTGGCGCATCGCCTTAGATTAGATTTTGTTTCATTAGATCTGTTTCTTTTCCCTTTACAAAAACCATTATAGAAGAAGTCGGCTTCTTTAAAAACCCGGAGGTTACTCAGTTTGACGCAAAGGGGTCCCCCTTAAACTGAGTTTCCCATAAGGCACTGTTACCTCGTCAATTTTTGGCGTCAACAGATATCAAATTATCTATGCTATCGTTGTCCATAATTATGGTGGAACAATTTCCTTGTGATTTACAAATTATTTTGAACAAACTCCTTTGTGCCAGTTCTTGTTGCTCCTTCTCTAGTTTTAAGAGCACTCTCTTCAACATAAGAAATTTTCCAATTTTGGATCTATTGGTTATGTTTCATCTTCAGCTTCAATGGTGAATGCTTTTCCAACATTGAATTTTCCAATTTATTGTTGTATTTGAGGGAACTCAAAGGCACTATGACCTACCTATCCATAATTCAAAAAAATCCTGAAAATCCCCTTCCTCTTCCATATTCTCCTCTTCCCCTTGAAGTTTCACCTCTTCCTCTTGAAAAATACCCTCTTCCCCTTGCATTTGATCCATAATTTGTTTGAGACCAACTTCTTCTTCCTTTAATGGTTGTCTTATGCTACTATTTTCTTGTTCTCTACCTCATGAAGGCTTTCCCCTTCCTCTAGAATTTCCTTGTAGTCTTCTTGTTAACTTATCCTCTGCTTTAAGTGCATATTGGTAGGCTTCTTCCACTGTTCTTATCATGACCAAACTAATATCATCCTAGATGGTGATCCATAATCCATTCACATATCTTGCTATCTGTTCCTCATCATATTCAACATGTCTAGTACAAATTCCCAATATGTAGAATTATTCTATGTGCTTCATGACACTCAAATCCTTCTATTTTAGATTTTGTAGTTTTTTAAATAAGTTGATGTGATCGTCTACAAACAAGAATTTAACCCTCAAATTTATGACCATCTTGTCCCATGATTTAATATTTTGCTTTGCTTTGTTTTATCTTTCAATCTGTAATTGATCCCACCACATGGATGCATGTCCCTTAAGTATTATGCAAATATATTTCACCTTCTTTTTGTCTTCAATGGAATCTAAAAAAAACACTTATCCATCTCTACAACTAAATCAATGAGCTCCTCTGGATTCAAACTTCCATTGTAACTTAGTGGATCCATCCTTGGCTTACTTCCTAGCTTTGAAAATACTTGCATTCCTGTGGATCTCTTCCTCCTATCTCTGCAACTTTTGGTGTCTCCTCTTCCTCCTCACTAGCATATCCAATAGGAGCTCCTCTTCATTGGGATATCTCTAAGGCTTCTAGCCTTGAAGTGATTCCTCTCAACATCTCCATAATTTTTGAGTTTTATTCTCCCCGTGGGGCTCTTCCTCTACCTCTACCTCATCCCCTATATGCCATGTTCTCTTCAAACTTCTGAACAAGCCCTTCTCTGGTACCAAATGGTGTAGGTCACCAATTAAGAATCTTATGGGATTGTCAATAGTTGCAGCCCAAATCACTCAACCAAGAAATTTTTCTTTAATTTATGAATTAAAACTATACAAAGAGCATTCTAAAGAAGAAAGCAACACACATAATTACAAACTTTGAGAGATAATTCATATTTTTTTTATATTCAAACTTGCATAGTCTACAATAACAAGCTACAAGAAGAAAACAAGTCACAACCAAAACTCTGCTACAGGAAAGGTTGATCACACAAACACTATAAATCATATCCCAAAAGCTTCCTATTCAACTACATACATCAACGATTGTATCTCCAAAGCTCTGATACTCCATTCTTGGACGCTGGTGCTAGGTTTCGTTGGTTTTCTTTTCCTTTTGTCTTCCTTTTTTCCAAATTCCCAAACCTAGGCATTCCAAATTCCTCCTCCTTCCCATTTGATGCAAATTTCAAATTCAAAGAGGAGTTACAAGATGCTAAAAAATGGTCTCCTCCAACCTGGGCATGGGATTTTGTGCAACATTTCAATTTTCAATAAACACCAATTTCTAGCACCTTTTTTCCCAAATTCAATTTAAATTAACAACCTTACAAGATGACTTCATTTTGAAGGAGCTAGAGGGAAAAAATTGTTTAATAAAAATTCATTCTTGCAAGACAAAACAACAAAACACAACAAAAAATGAAGAATTAAAGAAAACACATTTTTTTGGTGTGCAGGATTGCCCTTGCACCTAGATGCTCTTGCATTAGATTTGACTATTTTCATACTGGTGTTTAGAACAATGTCAACTCTAGTGTTTCAATTTGGAGAATAATGGATAATCTTGAATAATGTAACTCTAGAAATATATATCCTTTGGTGTATTCAAATGGCTTGAGAAATAGATCCATGGTTTTTGGCCCTTCATATCATCAACATTAATGGTGTCCTTTAATCTAAGCATGTAGGGAAAATGAGAATCCACAATTTTTTTTGAAATAGTGACCAACCCTCAACCACTAAATTAATGAAAATGACCATATTCATCCTCCAATATTGTTTGTGCATGTGAATCACATCCCCTTAAGTTAAAATAATGTTTTTGGGTGGAAAAACCCTTTAGGAGAATTTACACGATCAAATCTAGCATTAATGGTGTTTTTGTGTCGTGTTGAGAGATAGGTGAGGTGAATAGTGTAAATAGCCTTAGAAATTTTAGATTTTTGGGGTTAGGGATACCATATGACATGTGCCACAAGTCAAAATTCAGGAATTTGGGGGAAGGCATGATGGTAGAGAAAGGTTTGAAACATTGATAAGGGAAAAGGAAAGAGTGAGGTTTGGTGGAAATGTATGTTGAGATGGTAAAGTTTAAAACCCTAACCAAATGCTTACACACAAAATTATTTGAGACCTAAGAGGATCATTTCCATAAAGATAAGCTCACTAAAAGAGAATGGAAATGGACTTCTAGTCCAAAAATTTAAATTTATTAAAAAAAAGACATTGCAAGTCTACCCTTCCCAAAAATTATTTTCCTTCAAACAATGCACACTTAAATGTCCATCTCCTACTGATTGAAACTTTTTGCAAAGACCAAAATTTTAATTCATCCTTGGACAATTATGAAACATTATCCTTTTAAATGCATCAAAAAGTGACTACATTACTTCGAAGTTTACTACTTCCTAAACATCATAAATTTGGCCATCAAATACCACCCACAAAATATTATATTTCCCATTCTTGTGAGCTCTAAAGTGATCAAGCTTATTGTGAGTACACTATTCAAACATTCTTATATGATTGGTGCTTTATTTTGTATGATAAAAAATCCAATGAAAATTAGTGCACCAAAACACATTGTTCCTTGATTGGGGACATACTAGTGGGTATTTGGAGAGTGATATTAAAGTAGCAATCTCCAAGGTGTAAATGTTTTATACATGTTGATTTTTGATAGGTGGTATCATTTTTGTGGTCTCCTTCCATCCACATATTCAATGAACCCACTCATCTATTTGTTTGAGTGTAATATTTGGTTTTGGAAGTGACCTTGCTACTACACGTAAAATAACAAATTCTTATGATGAAGATCTTAAACACACTTTCCTAGTCTTCACAAGGAATAAGCAATTCTTGTAACATACTTGGAGGAAAGATATGTTCTCTTTTCCTTAGATGGTAGGTAGTATACTCACTAATACGTTTTGGAATTTTCCTTAGATGGTAGGTAGTATACTCACTAATACGTTTTGGAATTTACTCCTTCATGCATTTCTATAGGAGCCCCTCTCTATTTTCCCTATAAATTATATAGGATCTAGAGTTTCCCATTGTGTGTGTCATCCAAATCCCTCAAATTTTTCTATTTTATCTAGAATCAAATGTAATTTTTTTGTATGTCTTTGTACCTATTGAGATTGTTTGCTCTCACATTGTAGGTCTTTGTATCTATTGAGATTGTTTGCTCTCACATTCTAATCATCTTTCACACTTCCATCTACGATAATAAGTGCATTCTTATAATATTCTCTCTTGATAGAAGTCTTCTAATCACCAAATATGGTGTAAATAGAGTATGAAAGTGGCAACACAAAGAAGGAATCAACAAAAAACATTATTTTTCTCCTTTATGTATATTGTATTCTATATTACAATCATAAACTTGGATTTTTCTTACCCATTTTTTTTTGTTCACCTTTCCAATTAAGTTGATCCAAGAACAACTTTCAATCCATTGTAATCTTCCCTTTCCAGACATCTATCATTAACTGTATGTTTTAATATTTTAAAAACATGAATGATGGAAAATATTTTCTCATCATACACAAAGGAATCCATTTTTGAATATGTGAACTTTGTACTCTCAATATTTATAGAGAATATTTGTTATATTAATATGGCCCCAAAAATTTAAATTCTTTTACAAATAGACATGGCTACTATACAATCCTATTGATCAAATTTAGGTGCATCATATGATGTTTTCATTCTTTTCTATACATCAAAATATCATACACAAAAATAGATTGTTTTAGTTGGCCATAAAATACTTATTTCACTAGGTATTGGAAAGGAGTTTATGTATTGATCACCTTGAGTGATATGACCAAGAGCTCATATTCCTAGCAAGACATTCAAAAGTTGTGCATACTTATTGCAAGCAAAAATATAATGGTTTCTTTATCTTAAGAATTTTTTTGGCCTATAGGAAACCTCTATTTGATAGTGATCCTAGGGACATATTACTTAACACCATACTATGTTGGGTTGGAAACATTTGAATTTCAAAATATATACTATTTTGTTTCATTAAAATAAGATAATATGCATGTCCTCCATCACCATGATTTTTGTTGTCCAAATAACTTGTCCCCTAAAATAATTTATTTTCTATGTATACCCCCATAGTTCTATTAGGGACACCTACCTTCAAGCACTAGATCTTTTCCTTCATATCTAAATTATTAATTATGTAGAAGATCACCCATGTAATGGAACCAATAAAACACACATAACCATGTCAATTTTCTCAACATATGATTCACCATATACCTCATGATTTCCCATAACTAATTCAATTTGTATAATTATCCTTGTGTATGTGGTGCTTATACCTTTCTCTTCTTGTGTATCAATTTAATACTTGAATTCAATACTCTTACAAAAGGATGTATTTGAATTCTTTCATCTTTTTTTAATGCTCCCCATGATGATGAAAAATTGGCCTTGATATAACATGAAGCAATTGATATCTATTATTATCACAAGCTATATAATTTGAACTAGAGATATCTTAGTATCCATCTCAAAATGTGGGTTATTAATTATATATTTGGATCTATCTCAAAAAATGGATTATCTAAAAAATTATTGAAATTTGTTTTTGATTTCTTGGAACTCCACCTCAAAATCTACTTGATTCCATAATCTAAAATCATTACAATATTTAGAGTGCTAGTGTTCCTTTGTTGATGCTTCTATTGCATTAGCACCTTCATCTTTATGGCTCAAGAGGTTTCTCTCACTCCATTTTTCACATACATCTCATACTTCACTATGTATTGCAGATTCCTCCAAGGTTTTCTCTCAAACTCTTGTAGCTCAAATTGGTCTTCTTTCTTTGGTTCAGAATCCACAATTCCTCCCCTAATTTCATCACAATTAGTTTTTGGACCTTCATCAAAATTCGTTGATTTTTTTTTATCTAAGTTCACCTCATATTTATGATATGATTCTAAAGATTCTTTGCACGAGAAGGAAATTTTTAACCTCCCATGTTTATTTCTATTGTCATCTTCTTTTTTTGCAATAGGGGACCTCTTATTTTTTTCATCATTGTAAGGAGGTGGCTTATGATAAAAAAAATTCTAGGTTTTTTTTCTCTAGTGTTATATCTTGTTTGATGGCTTCTCAATGATTTGGTTTTAACAATTTTTTTTGAATTTTGAATTCTCTTCTACCTTTCTCAACTTTCTTAGGTATTTACAAAGGTTTCATTCCTAACACCTTTGATAACCTTTCAAAGAGTAGTATAACTTTGAAGTCATTTGACTACTTTTGATATTCTTTGAAAAATATATCAAACTCTTCTTTTTTCCTCTCCAATATTTCATCCTAGTTCTCCTATCTAGTAGATACAAAAATATTACTTGTAGATTCATATTTTCCAATTTTTTGTTGTTCCTCGATCCTTTCTTGTAGAGTGGACTTTTCATTGCTAACTTGACATATTTTTCAAATATTAAGGCTATCCTCATAGATTTAGATTGATTTTGGCAGCTCACATACCATTTATCAATCTCTTTTGTAAGTGATTATTCACTGGAAGTACTAGATGTAACCATGATATCTTCTTCCTCTGTGACTCAACTTTTGTCCTCATTACCATTGGTTTCTAAAGAGCTCATTCCACTGTACAAAAATTTGAAGAATCCTCCCATGATTCATAGGATGGTCAGACAACCAACTCTAATGCCATTATAATGGCTTGGCCAATAATGTATACAAGTATTTTTGGAGAGATTTAAATTTCATCAATTAGGCCATGATTAAACTCTAAGTGCTAAGACAAATATTCAAAATGGGAATATTTAAATCCCTAACTTATGGTAGCATCTACCCAACAAAATTATTGACTCAACATTAAACTTTAGATTTCACTATTTAACCCTAAATTAACAAATCCTAATTGATTCTACTAGAGGTGAGTAAACCAAAAAAAAGTCCCTTTACATTGGCACAAATGATAGAAAACCCTAATGTTATTGGTTAAGCTCACAAGGAGATAAATTAAAAACTTAAATAATCTACCCTAATCTACTGAACCTATAAATTTCCCTCGTAGTTACATAATATATATGTTTTTTTTTCCAAATCCAACATAAACCAAGATCACATAACACAATTCATGCATTAAGTCAAAGTACCCATATTACAAATCAAACTCATAATACATTAATGAGACTACAACACATTAAACACTACTATGGTAGTTTAGTAACGATAGATATAACTATCTTCATTAAAGGATATAAATAAATATTTTACTACATAAACAGTTAAAAATAACATGTTATACCCACTCCAAAAAATGATGTCATACAAACACTCAATCATAGAGAACCCACAACTTGGAGAGATTTTTTATGACCTTTGTATGAGATACATCCTAGGGAGAATTCTCATGAAATTTGGTTTACTCATACAACTAGGCAAATGGGTTTAATCCTTTTCCTTGTGAAACCGAGGGGTTTCCCACCTATAGCTTCTACAAATATGAGGGTCTTCATCCTTAGATCTAATTGTTGGAACATGCTCACAACAATGTTGGCTAGGGTTTCAATTTGGAGAATCATAGATAATCCAGAATAATTATAATAATAATAAAATTTGTGGTGTATTCAAACAAACTGGGGAATAGATCCATGGTTTTTGGCCCTTGATGTCATCAAAATTAATGGTGTCATTCAATATAAGCATGCAAGGTGGAGGAGTGAAAATGAAAACCATTGAAATAAAAATCAACCCTCAAATATTGTCATCCTCCAATACCACATGTACATGTGAGTTTACACGTTCAAACAATGTTTATGGGTGGTAAAACCCTTCTAAAGAAGCTACATTGTTAAATATGGCATTAGTAGCACTTCCATGTCATTTTGGGAGGTAAGTGAGGTGAACAATGTAAATAGGTAGGAATTTTAGATTTCAAGGGTTGGGGATACCACATGACACATACCATAGGTCAAAAGTTAGTGAGCTAGGGGAAGACATGATGGTGGTGAAAAGTCTAAAAATTTGATAAAGGGAAGGAAATATTAGGGTTTGGTAGATAGGTATGTCGAAATGATAAATTCCAAACCCCAACCAAATGTTCACACACATACGCTTGAACACATAAATTCTACACTGAGATTATTTGAGACTGAAGAGGTTGGGTTTCATCAAGCTTAGCTCAACAAAAGAGAACAAAAATGGGACTTTGGTCCACAAATTCATTTTTTTAAAGGGTACATTACATTAGCACTGACATGTAGATATGCAAGAATTTTCTAGAGACCTTCATATTTTCTCTCTTATCTATATGTACACATTCACCTTGCATGCTTTATCATGTATTGTGAACTTTTGCTTATGCCTTCTTACTTTAATACATTTTTAGTCTCACATGTATTTGCATGTTTTCCTATTTCTAAATCTCTCTCCATTTTGTTATTATTATCTTATATCATTTTAAAAATAGATATCATGTGATTTATCCTTGCATTAGGCCTTAGTAGTTTCCCAACTTTTATAAAATCTATATTACAACTCTTGCATGCTTGGGAGTAACCTTGTTTCAAATATAACAAGGTATTAGAGTCATGATGTCTAGGGTAGTTCACTATGTTTTTAAATTTTAAAACATATATTATGAGTTTTCTTCCTTCATATTCATTCTTGAAGTGAAAAATATCTTGTGTATTCTTCATCAAGTTTCTTTCTTCCTAAAAGGAGAAATATTATCCAATAATCTTGAATCATCTCCAAAATTTATTGTTGAGCATCTATCATCAACACTAGAGGCACTAAGGGAGACCCTTCTTAGTCTCTCTTCTTTGTTTTATTGGGGAAGTTCTTCATCACATGTGATTTTATCCTTCTCAATCCTCTAAGAGAGACCCTTTTATAAATAGGTCACCTAACATGGTTTCACACTTTTTAGGACCTATTCCATCCATCCTATCCACCTAAGAAATACTTATGGGGGCATGCTAGTGCATATTTGATTTATTTCATTTAGTTTATTATTTTATTTCATTGTATGCATTTATTATTGAATAAACTCAATTAGGTAGGTATCTACTTGGATAGGTTGTGCATAAAACCTATACTTTCCTAGTTTGGTGGAGATGTATTACATGTGTAACTACATCTTCTATTATCCCATATTAGTGGTACATTCACATCTCTTGATTGTGTATTATATATATTCCCACTTATTTCTCACGTATGATCATCTCATTGTATTGTATCTTTTACAAATACATTTACGTCCATACTAAAATGGAAATCAAAATATATTTTTATAATATTTTGAGTTTTTTTGCTATCATGGCTTGTTTGTGATATTAGAATTTGGGAGGTCTGATTCATTGAAAAATATTACACATAGTATAATGTGTAGTGTGTAAATGGAACATTTTAGTGTATGATTTTGGAATTGAAACAAAGAAAAATGGAGGTGGTGAATCACAAATGGATCAACCAATGGATGCCACCATTTTTTTGTGTTTCATTCAATTATGAGGGTTATAATGCATAAATGAGAATTAGAAATCAAACCTAGCCAATATAGCAATCAAAAGGAAATTTAAGAGGGTTAAATGTTGTGTACATGTTGAAAAAGTGCTTTTTTTGGCCTCACTGAGGACTCATTCGCCTAGCCAGGGTTCTCGAAAATAAATTTATGGGTTTTGTTCTTCAATGTATACACTCCCAGATCCTAGTTGGAGACTGTCGAAAACTTATAAATAAAATTTGTAGCTCAATTTCCGTGATTTGACAACTTTCTTAGCAACTTTGACAACTTCGACAATTTTTTCCATTTTGATCTCCAAATGCTCTTCAACCTAAAACTTGCAATCACACTTCAAAAATGAGAAAATTTTGATTGTTAGGGAATAGGGGTTTGCCTTGGTCAAACCCCGTTTTGGTAATTAAAACTTGTAATGAAACAATGCATAAAGGAATGATGAATGAACAACAATAAGTAACAACTCACCAAGCCTTGTTGAAACCTTGGATTTCAAATCTAGAACTTAGCATGAAATGGCCTGAATGGATATAGATATTGATCTTGAACTTGATTAGAAACAATTCTTTGAATATACTTGAATTGATCTTCAATGCTACATCAACACATTAGCTCAACAACATGCATGATGCATTATGCCTTTGACATGATGAATGATATCTTGATTGTTGCAATAAACTTCGATAAATCTGCCCTTGAATGCCTTCTTGAATGCTCTATAATGCTCTTGTGAAAGTACTTTTGATTTCTTATGAAGATCTAGGTGCTCTCTTGAAAATCTTATATGAAACATAGTGAAATAACCTTGTATTTATACTTATCTTATTCTTAATTCCTAAAATTCAAATAACATAAGCCAACATCAGATCTAGGATTTCAAATCATTAAAATACTACCAAAAACATATCCCAAGGGGGGGTCTTAAGGTTAAGTGAGGACCCATTCACCATGTGGTGAATGGGTCCTAACATACTTAACTAGGATACACTTCAAGAGTTGTGAAATGTTATGTGAAAATAGGGTCCTAGGACCTAGTGAGGACCCATTTTTTAGGCAACGAATGGGTCCTAGGTCATTAGCCTAGGACACACACCTTGTAAAATTAAGTGTTGTGTAATATCATTAATGAATGACGGGTTTTACCCCTTGGAATTTGCAATTAATTAGGCTTGGATTTGAATTAAAGGGGCCAATTAAGGTAAATTAACCTCAATTAATTAATAAAGCCCTAGATTAGTGTGAAAGTGTAAAGAAACACTTTACAACACCCTAAATAAGGCACCATTAAGTCCATTTTATTAAAAAGGGACCTAAACTTAATGTGAATGTGTAAGACACATTACAACACTAAATCAAGGCATAATTAAGCTCATTTTAATATTAATTATTCCCAAATTAAGTGAGAAAAAGGGATTTTTTTCTACACTACATTTAGCCCCCACTTTAGTGAGAGTATGACCCCATGTCAAACTCACACTAAAGTATACATTCAAGACACTTATGTATGTAGAAATGACAAAGACACACTATCAAATACCAAGAAGATCAAGCCTAAATGGTCCAACATGATGTGGAACACATATAGACTATCGGTTTTGTGCTCACTCTAGAGTAGTGGAACCTCAGGCCGTCCACTAGGTGAGTATCCCTCCAAGAAGGTGGCTTAGTGATAAATTCATGCATGTGTGTCGGCTCTCACTGTACTTACCATACCAAAGCTATCCCTCTAATAACTCTGATAGGGCGCCACTCATATTCCTATCTCATGGCTAACAAGTTGTGTTATGTTAAGCACCCATGCACATGGCAAGGCTCCACAGGAAAGCTAGGAAAGGTTTTTATTCAAGGGGATTTTGCTTCATTCGTGTAAGGTCTTCTTTTTAGGAATCATCATGCCTAATTTCTCCAAGAGAGGACAAATCAAGAGTAATAGATTGCAACTTAGGGGATGTATCACGTCGCATCAAGTCATTAAGAGAAAGTTGTACCCTAAGAAATATCACTCTTGGAGGACATCAAACCCAATGACATCGCCAATTAAAGGATGCATCACAAGAAAAAAAATTGCACCATGAAACATGTAAAATGTTGAAATATATTATTGATTTATGCCCCCACTTTAAAGATTTACTGACAGCAATGGTGTTAGCAACCTCTTTAAATCCTTAAATCCTTGCTACATAAGGGATCTATGGATTCGGGGTCAGTAAATCCTTGCTACAATGTTGTCATAGAGCGTGGAAATGTCATCATTCCCCAAATACTCATAGAATTGGAAGAATGACACAAAGAAAGCGGAAACAAAGAAAAATCCTTTAGGTCAAAATGGAAGAGACCTAAATGTCTCGATGCCTTGCGTCATCCCCAAAAGGAAAACACAAGACAAGCGAAAAAGGATAAAAATGTTTACAGCATATAGAAGAATGTTGATACATAAAGACGAATGCACAAAAAGAGAGAGATATATCAAATGAAACATTACGGGGGATCACATTATGCACATGCAATCACATAAATAAACATGAAAAAGAAATAATACAAAATACTAGTAAGCCACATGCAATTCAACCTATAGCAGGTCGTCCACATCCCAATCTCGATCAGTATATACAAAAGGCGGACAACTAGCCAAAGGGACAACATCAAGTGCTGAACTAGGACACATACCAAGTTCAACACTCTTTTTAGGAGAATTGTCATTTAAGCTCATATAAGATGAAAACAATGAATTCAACTCATTATGCACTTGTTCAACAATCTTAGCAATTTCAGTGTCATCATTTAGATTAATCACAATAGGAGGTCGAATGATAATGTCTTTAGAAGGTTCTTTTTTATGTGGTGGCAATAGTATAGAATCATCATGTATTGCTTCAAGAAAGTTAGCATTTTGATTTTTTGTGTTGTTCTTTTCTTCTTGAACATACAAGAAATAACATGACGTCTACGCCTACACTCTCTAGCATTTTGATTTTGTTTCAATCTATTGTCAATTTGAGTTTGTGTAGGATCGAGTTTGTCAATCATAGGTTTCTTCTCTTCCTTTAGGGGAGGAACGAAAGGAACCATGGGAGGTTGTTCAACCATTTTGATCTTAGGAGGCACAATGAGATTGTTTTGGTTATCTCATGGTCTCTTATAGGAAATGATAGGAGGATTTGTCATAGGTTTTTCTTGGATGTTTGGAAGGGGTTTTGGTTCAATCATAGTTTTGTTAAGGATAGGTGGCTCAATCATAGATTGTGGCATGTTTCTAATGGATAATTCTGCTAAGCGCTTTTCCTTAAACTTTTGATATGATTTGAAAAAGTAGTCTTCACGAGGTCTAACAGTTTCAATAGGCTGAGGCCAAAATAAATCCAATGAAAAGTTCCCTCCGGAAGAAACATGATTAAAGCCACTATGATGCACTATAAAGATCTCACTACGAAAAGGAAATTTTAAACATTTATGCACAAATGATAGGATGACATTCATGGAGTGAAGTCATGGGTAGCCTAACTTCACATGAAATTGGTCTAATGACGGGATGATGGTGAATGAGACATTTAATGTTTTTGGTCCAACTTTTAAGGGGAGGTTTATTGATCCCATCGCAGGACAAGAAAAACCATTATGTGTTTTGATCCATGCTTTCAGTTTGTCATATGTGTCTTGATAGAGTTCATGCACAAATATGAATTCTTCAGTAATCACATTCTCTACACAAATGAGATCAATTAATATCCCATTAGTATGCTTGTCATTGATTCTTCCAGCTATGTAAAGAGGACCATTGGGTGCATGTTAAAGTGTCTTTTTTTGAGAAATCAATATCAAGAGGCATTTTGGTTGAGCCCTTACGAGGTTTATCTTCAAAAAATGTCACCATTTCAGCTGGTTCATCTACATTTTCATCTTGTATGTTTTCATCATCTGTTTCAACATTCATTACATCATTCTTTGTTTCACTAGCTTTGACAAATGAAATAGTATATTTTTCCATGGGATTTTTAAATATTTTTAGGTTTTGGTTAGGAGGGGCCACAGACTTATTACCTTGATCATTCACACTTCCAATTAGAAGGTGATTAGAATCAATGAGGTCTTGCACAAGATGTTTAAGACACTTACAATATTTTATATCATGTCCATTTTGTTGGTGATAGTGGAAATAAGAGTTTGGTCTATAGTTTGATGGTAATGGTTTATTAGGATTAGGAGCTCTAACAGGAGGTAGGAAAAGCATATTCTTTTCTACAAGTTGCATCATGATATTGTGAAGGGTATTAGGTAAAGGAGTAATTTTTCTATTTCTATCCCCAAAGGAAAAATGATTTGTCGTCTTTATAGCAGCCACATGGTTATCAGTTTGTTGATTTGGTTGAGGGGAATTAAGTTGTAAAAGGCCCTTATTCTATTTCTTGAAAGGTTGGTAACTATTTTGAGGTGCGGATTCAGACTTTTCAGGATGGCTAGGGGTATTTTTCACATCACGACTGTAAGTTGTATTCTGATAGCCACGAAGGGTTGTACATAACTATGCAAAGGATGGGAATCTCAACATCTCAAGTTTGGTTTGGAGTTTTCTTTATAAGTTGGCAATAAACATTCATTCAAGGTCGACATCAGGAATCTTAATGTTTATTTGTGAATAAAGTGTTTGGTATCTCACTATGAAATCAATCACTTTCTCATCATCCTTTTGTTTGCATGTCATTAAATCAGCGAGAATCATCTTGGGACCCATGTGAATGTGGAAGTGGTTGTGAAAGGCATAAAAAATCTCATTAAATGAACCAATAGAATTATTCGGTAAGGAAGAGAACCACTCTAAAGCAGTATCCTTCAAGAATCTAGGGAAGAGATTAGCCAAGAGCTTATCTTCAAAGATGAAATCACTACATAGGGTTATATAAGCAGAAACATGGCTAACAAGATCTCCTTTCCCACCATATTTCTCAAATATAGGAAACTCTATACCTTGTGGTAATGATGTTCTCAATATCTCCAGGGATAACGGGTTGGTTGTAATGTAGTGTGAGGGTTTACCATTGTTTTTATTTATGGTTGTGACTTGTTATTGAAGGGATGTCATGGTTTGCATAAGTGTGTTAAGGATGGCATCATTGTTGTTATTGTAAGGTGGAGGGGAGTAAGGTGGAGTGGTCTATGTATGCAGAAGGCAAGAGAATTGTAAATTTGTGAAGGAGGATGGTTGTGGAGATATGGTATGTGAATGCGCAAAGCTAGAAGGATTCCCTATGGAAATACTTAAGGAAGTGTTGACATTGCTAGTAGGTTGAATGGTTGTGGTAACTTGAGTACTAGTGAATGTAGGAATGGAAATGGGTATCATAGAAGGAGGAATTGAAGTTCCACCTTGGCTTTGGGTATACCCCAAAGTTTGAGTACAACTAGTCATGGTAGGGATGGTGTTGTTAACATTATGCACATTGGTAGTAGGAAGGGAAGTCATGGGAAACAAGGTATGCATGCTATGATCCATAGGGGGTTGATTATCAACACTATTAGAAAGAGAGTTGGAAAACCCAAGATCCACGACGAATGGTGTATCGTGGGATTTCATGAGCCTCAAACTATGTCTCACAATAGTATTAATAATAGGACACCAAGTTGTAAAGCTCATACAAGTTTTACAAACTTAATGTACAAACCCAAAATGGAAAGTGGCCTCAAATGTAATACAATGACCTAAAATGCAATGTGTAGATGCAATTTTTAGATTCTAAACAAGGTAATTTGTTGATTACACTATGCAACAATATGAAAATGTAATTTTGTAAATGTAATTTTGAATTTAGACAATGCACTAAATGAACCAAATTAAGCTAGATCTAATGAAATTGGTGAAACAAAAACTCAACAGACTAAAACAAAAATCTAAAAGCATCAAACAAAAGCACATAATTGAAGATTTTAAATTCCTGAAATGCAAATTAAGGCCTAATCAAGGACTCATTCACCCTATGGTGAATGGGTCCTAGATTAGGGTTTTCAAAATGATTTTTACAGATTTTCAAGTATTTTCCAGTGGTTTTCAAATTTAGGTTTGTAATAGTAAGTTTCAATTTCAATTTTTTGTAAATGCAATGTGAAATACAAGTACAAAATGTGACAAAATGATGACCTGAAACACCTAGTTGGATATGCAATTTTTGTTTCAATTTTGAAATGCAAGTTAATGTGATGTAAATGATATGCAAGAGGACTGATTTTTTTGTATTTTCCATATTTTAAAGAATGTAAACAATGCAATCCTAAAACCCTAGATGAGATGTAAATTTGAATGAAAACTAGACACCCTAAATGAGATCTAATTCAATTCAAATGAATGCAATATCTAAATATAGGATGAAAAGGACTCCTAAAATCATAAAACTACAATGCTCAAAAGGTTGGGTTCACCAAAATGAAACAAAGAAAAATGGAAGGTGGAAAATCACAAATGGATCAACCAATGGATGCCACCTTTTTTTTTGGTGTTTCATTCAATTATGAGGGTTGTAATGCATAAATGAGAATAAGAAATCAAACCTAACCAATATAGTAATCAAAAGGCAGGTTTTAAGAGGGTCAAATGTTGTGTACCTGTTGCAAAAATTTCTTTTTCGAGCCTCATTGAGGACTCACTTGCCCAGTGGTGAATGGGTCTGGATAGGTGTTACCCAATTTTCACCTACGGGCTCAATCAGGGGAAATTATGTTTTAAATTCGGCATGTGGATTAAATGTGGCTCCCACAAGGGTTGAGCCCAGCATGCAGGTCTTTGAATTTCATTGGGAAGGTTTTCATTTGATGCTATTTCACAAGGAAGTCTATTGGAAGCCTTGCCTCAATCAGATTCGACATAAAAATCCCTAGAGATAAAGTCGTTGAGACCCTCCAGTTGTCTTGCCGACTTGCTGTTGTGCTCTATTCATTCGAAATCCTCAGGTCGTTGATACTTTTTGGTCACCATGAGTTTCCTATCTCTTCCCGACCAACGAAAGTCACGCCGAAAGTTGTTCGCAGGGCCGACGTCAGGGAGAAGGGTTCACATTCGCTGAGAGGTCTCAGCGAAAAGAAATGTCATCGCGAAGAAAGGAAGGGCCTCGCTATGACGTCCTAGCGACCATGTGGAGTCTCCTCGAAATGAAATCAACTCGCCGAAGGTTTCGCCTTCGGCATAATGTCTCATCGATAGCGAAAGTCTCACTGAAGGGGATTGCCTTCGGCGTAATGTCTCACCAAAACATGGGAGTCTCATCGAAAAAAATGATTGGAGCTCGGGGAGAGCGGAATGCGCTCGGTGTGAGGTATTTTCAACTCGACAGGGTCTCGCCGAATGGATATTTGGAATCGGTAAGACTCCTGGCCACGGGGTTGAGTTCGACATAATGTCTTGGCGAAAGCGGTGGTCTCGCTGAGAGATGAAGGCTTCGACATGAGGTCTTTCCGACAGACAAAAGTCTCGCCGAAGCAGAATGAGGTTCGATAAGAGGTCTTCCCGACTGGAGGGGACTCTTGCCTAGACGAAGGGTTCAGTCTCAGGGAGGATGATGAAGGGTTCGCTATGACCTTTGGCCAAAAGCGATAGTCTTGCCGATGGTTTTAGGGATGTCAATATGACTTTTGCAGCTCGATATGAACTCTTGCCGACGGTTGTGAGCTATGCTGATGACTTTTGAAGGGCATAATCGCATTGGGGAGACACGACTAGTGTCTCACTGACATGCGATTCTGAGGAAGCGACCTTTGACCGCCTGGAATCTTGCGTGGCATATGTTCAACCAATCAGAGTGAGCTACAGGCGAACCGTTGGCAGCTTGACCATTGCTAGGAGGATCAACAGAGCATAAATGAAGTGGATCCACTTTGCTTCAATGGACGATGAGGACATGCGAATTCAGTTCAAGGGAAGTCTGAGGCCGCTTGCAGAAGAAGGTCACTTGCGGAAGGGTCCAGAACAGGAGGGGTGCAGAGAGGCCACGAGTCACAGGGACAGCTGGGATGTCGGCTGGTAAAGGAGATTAAAGAGTGGACAGCGAGGATACACATTGAATGGAGATGTAACTTGATCCAACAGATCTAAGGGTAGATCTTTCTAGAGGCGGATATTTTTGTAAGCCCTAAGGGGCCAACACTTTTTGTATATAAGGAATTTTTTTTTCCTCTTTGAAAGAGAGTTCTTTCTTCTTATGATTTTCGAAAGTTTGTGACTTTTGCAGTCCTTTCCCAGATTAGCAAAAAAATTTAACTCATTTTGGAGCATGATATATAAAATTTACCTTGGTTACCATTGATGGTTCAATTTTCCTTCTGATTCTTGCAAAATATTGTGCGTTTTCAAGTGATTGATCAAGCTACTTCGTGAAATATTTCTATTTCCTTATAGCTTTGTCTCATGTTAGCATGCCTTTCTTTGCAAAAGTAGTATTATGTAGGTTACAAACTGTGTTTACTTAATTGCACATGAGCTTTTAATTTGTGAAAATATGCTTTTCCTTCTTGAAAGTGAGTGCATGTCAAACTTGTTTGTGAAATACTTATGCATAATCTACAAAAAACTTGTTGTGCAGTCCCATATCCATCATTAGTATTCAAGTGTAACTCGAGTGTCTCATTGTTCTTGTCATTTTGGTGTATCACCATAGGATTTAAGTTTTATTTTTATGCATTCCTTCTCCCTTTTCCTTACAATATCAATAGTTTAGGAGATACTGCCACCATAGGAAGCCGGCCTTCTCCGGAGGTTGACCTCTGTTTACAAGAAACCCACATCTTTAGAGGTCTTCCCATGTTACACTGAGGTGTTGAACATCAGGTTCAACAGGGTGCAATTTCAGGTGATAACAATAGGGTTCTGGAAAATCAATTTTTGGATTCTATTCTTCAATGTATGCACTCCTAGATCCTAGTTGGAGATTGTTGAAAACCTATAAATAAATTTTGTAGCTCCATTTTTGTCATTTGACAACTTTCTTAGCAACTTTGACAGCTTTGAAAACTTTTGTAATTTTGATCTCTAAATGCTCTTCAACCTAAAACCTTTAATCACACATCAAAGAGGAGAAAATTTTGATTGTTAGGGAATAGGGGTTTTCCCTGGTCAAACCCCATTTTGTAGTTAAACCTTGTAATGAAACAATGCATAAATGAATGATGAATGAACAACAATATGTAACTCACCAAACCTTGTTGAAACCTTGGATTGCAAATCTAAAACTTAGCATGAAATGACCTGAATAGATATAGATCTTGATCTTGAACTTGATTATAAACAATGCTTTGAATATACTTGAATTGATCTTCAATGCTACATCAACGCATTAGCTCAACAACATGCATGATGCATTATGCCTTTGACATGATGAATGATATCTTGATTGCTGCAATAAACTTCAATAAATATTCCATTGAATGCCTTCTTGAATGCTCTATAGTGCTCTTGTGAAAGTACTCTTGATTGCTTATGAAGATCTAGGCACTCTCTTGAAAATCTTAGATGAAACATAGTGAAATAACCTCGTATTTATACTTATCTTACTCTTAATTCCCGAAATTCAAATAACACAAGCTGACATTAGATATAGGATTTCAAATCATTAAAATATTTCCAAAAATATATCCCAATGGGGGGTCCTAGGGTTAAGTGAGGACCCATTTTCCATGTGGCGAATGGGTCCTAGCATACTTTACTAGGAAACACTTCAAGGGTTGTGAAATGTTATGTGAAAATAGGGTCCTAGGACCTAGTAAGGACCCATTTTCTAGGTGGCGAATGAGTCCTAGGTCACTAGCCTAGGACACATACCTTGTAAAATTAAGTATAGTGTAATATCATTAATGAATGTCGGGTTTTACCCCTTGGAATTTGCAATTAATTAGGCTTGGATTTGAATTAAAGGGGCCAATTTAGGAAAATTAACCTCAATTAATTAATAAAGCCCTAGATTGGTGTGAAAGTATAAAGAAACACTTTACAACACCCTAAATAAGGCATGATTAAGTCCATTTTATTAAAAAGGGCCCTAAACTTAATGTGAATGTGTAAAACACATTACAACACTAAATCAAGGCATAATTAAGCTCATTTTAATATTAATTATTCCCAAATTAAGTGAGAAAAATGGATACTTTTTTCTACACTATAGGAATCTATTCTATACCTTATCTAATTATGATTATTTATTCCCTAGTGTTCCAAACTTGACCCTCAAATTTGTTGTTTCTAGTTTTGGATGAACCTAGTTTTGAAACTCATGTGCATGATTAAACCTTTTAGTCACTCTACCACTCATGGAATTAAACTTAGCTAAAAACTTGAATCAATTCATTTGTACAAGAATGTCACTCCACCATTCTCACCTAAATCATGATTGGGTTCTTCACTTTGTGATTAACCTATGCTTTGGTAAATATATAAATAACAAATATACTAAAAAGCACACACATGCAAGAGATAAATCAATTAAAAAAAGATAGAGCTTCATTGTTCACTCATTCTCTAAGAGGAAATTACATCCATGGGATTTATATAGACACTTATCCCAAGTGCTCACTAAATAAATATAATAAGACTACTTTTACATACATCTATCAATAGTACATGATTCATGTTAAAGTTTGCATATTTTCTTATTAACAATCCTAAAATACAAAATGCACTCCAAATACATCTTCTAGATATTTTATCCTTTTCTTTATGTTTTTCCAATTATGGTACATGTTTATCATATTTGATCTTTGGCACATGATTATAATTATTTTTAATAAAATGTATTTTTGGCATCAATATTCCATTGACATAAATTATGTGTTATACCTCAAAACATAATGACATAAATAAAACAACTAAAATTTCATGAATAAAATACATCACAAGGGACTTGAAAAGAAAGTATTTAGCTCACATGTAATTAAAATTCATGTTGACATAAATTTCTCCCACTTCACATGTCTAGTAGAGACATGCATTATTAAATATGTAATTATATGTAAAAAATGGTTGATTATATAGACAACATCAAGTTAACATTGTTCCATTAGCACTTGAAGTACATGTACAATTTCTTTCAAAATTATATTATCTCATTGACCATGTGGATAAATTGAAGGCCACATTTTCTTATTGAGACCCTAAAGTATAAATGTACATATATGCTAGGTCGACTAGTAATATATGATACAAGAGCCTTGACTAGCATATTTCTCTCTATCTCACTATTAGATAAGTACACAACAACAAGATATTGTATATGATGTAGTCACACGTGCAATAGAGCTATGTGTGACTTAACTTAATCTATTCAAGGAACAAAACTTGTAAAAAACTTTGCAAGCTACTATTAAATCATGTGAATAACCCACACAAAGTCTCGCAACCCTAGTGAATTCTTCAAATTGTGCTATATGAGAATCAAACCTAACCTTGAGTATCTCAACTTCTTTTTGTTCACCTTCGTCAATAAGTACTACTCCCTCTACTACTATATTTGTTCTACTTCATGTTGTAACTTTTTAGCTTCTTTTCTAGCAACACATTGATATTTTTAATTCTCCATTGTAACATAATTTTTTAATGCTTTGTGCAAAAACAAGAAGAGACTAAAGTATTATTTATAGCGAATCTATTTTTCTTGGTGATGTGGTCAATAGGTACAACCAAAATAAGGTATTGGTGCAAAATATCTAGCCTATGATTCATAATATGTTTTAAATCTATGCAATTACGCCTTCATATTTAAACCCCACTAGTGAATCCATGCATACTCCTTATCTATCTTAGCTATCTCAATAGATTGTGAAACAAAGTGAGATTCTACCATCTTATGTTGGCATTGAATGATATTCACTTATGCCTTTAAAACCTTAGCTTTCACACTTTCCTTGAACAACTCCTATTTATCTAATAACTTAGTCCTAGCCTATGAAAATTGTATTATAGTACTTTCTTTAATTATATCTATACAAATTTTGGTCATGTTAAATATCTTCATAAAATTTACCCATGTGTATAATTGGAGAGTTGTAATGTCACCACCTATCATAGATAATGGAACCAATATAATTAGATTTCTTCTATTTATTTGTTTCTACTCAACCCATGTGCTTAGTACTAGAACATACATTGCCTCTACTCAATCATGTCTATTTATAAGATCTCCTAAAATTCCTTCTCAATGGGATAAGGATAAAAAATATAATATAATAAGTTGAGATGAATGCAAGACATTGCATGCATTCAATAAATATGTGCACCTTCTTTGCCTATAATCCTTTGATGCACTAGTGACTTGTTAGTCCTACTTGTCGAGTTATATTGACTTGGTGATCATAATTATGAATATAATTTAATATTCAGTATAAAATTTGTCATATCTATAGCAATTGGTGTACCTGTGTATTGTGTTTGCTTACGATTGTGTCAAAGGTTGTATTTATTCCTCTTAGCTTCCAATCTCCTAGATTTGAATACCAATTGATTAGGTATGATTTTTAGGTGATGGAATTGGTTTGAATTATATGTGATTCCCATTATCCTTCTTTAGAGGTGCATCTTCTTCCTTTGCATCTTCGTCATGTGGTCCCTCCTCACCTAGAACATCATCATTAGTGGGCACAATGGTGAAAAAAGGTGGAACAATGAAGTTTGTAGTCATATATAACATTGCAAGTGCCTAAAATTAAACAAGAATACATTTCAAATTTCAATGATGATTTAGTGGATTGACAGATGTCCCTACATGGCGTGAAATGATAAACTCTCTCCAAACTAAACTAAAATATGTGGAAGTGTCAAGTCAACCTCTATGATTCTCCTTTGTATTTTATGTTTATTTTATCACTTGATAAAAAAATTTCCCCTCCAATATTTTTGGAATATATATGTTCACCCCTTTTCTATGACTTAATCCATAGGAAATCAATCATTTGCATCAACGAATAATTATTCATTGAGGTAAAATAATTGCTAGCAAAAGAGGTGCATACATCATTTTCATTTTTCTATCTTTCCTTTGTATGGGCTTTCCACTTCTTTTTATATTTTTCTTGTTGTATGGAAGCACCCATCAAGCTAGATTGAGACTTTTCTTTTATTTATTATATAATTATATATAAGTGAACTTTTATTAAGATTTTTCCCATAAATTTTTATAATTTCTTGGTTCTACAACCATTTTCTAACAAATTTTGGAAGTAATACTATCACACATTAGAATGTCTTAGAGAAGGAAGGGAATGCATCTACAAGTTAAACTACTTCTAAGCATTCAAGAAAAACACTTGCAACCTCTAAACTTCCTTATTGTATTTTCTATTTTTAAAAAATAGAGTGTTTGTTTTAGTTAATGAACCAATAGGTGTGTTATAATTCCTTTCATTTGAACCCCAAAATATTGACCCATTGCATTCATTTCCTTATTGCATTAGAGTTTTGATCACCCACTTCCCAAAGTACTATTTCCTTAGTATCCTCAAACTTTGATACCCTGACCCCCTAATCCTTGCATTGAGTTACCTTTTGTGCCAAAGTTTTGACACTACCCTTATCAAAGTATTGTTCCCTTCATACCCTTGAACTTTGATTCCTAACTATTTTCACTAAGTACCTTATCAGGATCACAAGTTCAAACATGTCCTTATTTGGGTACCACATAAGAAGCACTCTTAATGCCTAAGTCTCAAATCCTGAATCCTTTATACTAAGTTACTTATTAGAGCCATAATTTTAGACATCTTTTTTCCTAAGTACCATTCCTCCATATCTTTGATACCTAATCCCCCCAAAATTGAAACTCTTGCCATTAATGACCATATTTAACATTGTAAAATCATCAAAGTCCTTGCCTTGCCCCCTCATTTATTTCACAAGTAAAATTGGCTAAGAAAAATAGATTTTTTCAAGTTCAATTTGATTAAAGTATCATACTTTATCTTCCCAACATGCTTTTCCTTTGAACCTTGACTCTTTTATTCCTAAGTTATCTTTCAAAGTTGAAGTTTCAACCATACCTTTACCTAGTAACTTCTCCTTAGTATCCTTGATCCCCAATTTTAGACATTCCTTTTATATGAACCTTGACTCTTTTATTCCTAAGTTATCTTTCAAAGTTGAAGTTTGAACCTTGACTCTTTTATTCCTAAGTTATCTTTCAAAGTTGAAGTTTCAACCATACCTTTACCTAGTAACTTTTCCTTAGTATCCTTGATCCCCAATTTCAGACATTTCCTTTTATATGAACCTTGACTCTTTTATTCCTAAGTTATCTTTCAAAGTTGAAGTTTCAACCATACCTTTACCTAGTAACTTTTCCTTAGTATCCTTGATCTCCAATTTCAGACATTTCCTTTTATATGATTTACCAAGGCTGAAGATGAAAGTATGCATCTAATATAGTATAAGGTATGAGGCATCCCTAAACTTTAACCTTTGACACTTTTTATTATATTACCTTATCATATTATGAGTTCATAATTATTCTTATTTGTATTCTTAAGGGATGAATTCCTTGGTATTTCAAGTCCTTGATTCTTGATAACTTCCTTCATATGCCCTTTCAAAGTAAGAATTAATATGATATCCTTACCTATTTGATTTCAATATAAAGTATACCCAACCCTTGATCCCTAAAAAAATTACAACCCTTTTGTTTTTCACTATTCACTTCCACCTACTCCCTACATGAGCTAGAGCACCACTATGACTTAATAAGACCATGGAACTACCCAATTATATTTTCCCTTGTAGAAATAATAGTTCATCCTAAAGAAATGGATTCACATGTACTTATAATGGTGGAAAAGGAAGGTGGCCCATGTAGCCATTAATGTGGTGGTTAAACTCTTAGTTCTCGATGATCCTATTGATTTCCATTCTAGCATATTTTATGGGATTTTCCTTGTCCTACATTCCAAAAACTTGGTGACCATTGGAACAAGAGGTTAGAGTTTGATTTTTCCTAATTAAAGGTTGCAATGGGTTGAATATGGTTGTGATTTACCTATGAGGTATTTCCATGTTCTACCCTAGACTTTTTTTGGGTAGTTCATCTTGTGATATTTGGTTTGCATGTGTTACCCATCCATGGGGACTATTTGTAATATTTTCTATATAATGGATTCATTTTTTTTTTGTAAGAGACTAGAATGGCGAGGGAACAAGACTCTATATATTTTCCACATTCATTTTAATAAATACATATATCTCAATGTTCTATGCCCATTTTGTCTTGATTCTTATTTTTGGCTACATTATATGAATGAATGCTTACTTTTGTAGTTGTATCCTTTGTGATATTATCTTTCTCCAAGATGAATATATAAGGGTTATACATATATTCCTGCACATTTATTGTATTGTATTGATAGTTTATGTTAGTCTCTACTCAAGGAGCATTGTAAAATTTTCATTAATGGTAGTGACAAACATGATTTTCATAATGGATTATTAAGTACAACTATTTTTGTTTAAGCCACAAATCATAGGTTCTATCACTGTAAGGTAGTAATAAATGTTTTGAACATACATAAATATTGATGTGAACAAAGTGATTGTAATATTTGTCACTATGAGCTTTAATGAATAGGAATTGGTTAGTTTGTTTAAACCCTCCCAACCTACTCGTACATAAAGAAAGAAGATCTAAGATGTGTAGTTTATTTTTTATTTTTTATATTTTCTATTTTACCATATTCATGCTTGAGTATTAAGGGTACAAGGGGTGTATGTGAATGTTTAATATTTTAAGAAACCTTGTCGTGTATGTATGATCATTTTATTTCCTAATCATTGTGATGAATTATTGTTTCTTATTTCTAATCCAGTGAGTGTTGATAGGGCTATCTCCTATGGTCTTATAGAGCCTAAAGTGCAGGAGAAAATTGTTCATTCTCTCATTCATTGGCCATCCTCCTAGCAAATTTGAGTATAGAAATTTGCAACTTCTTAGGATTTATTAGAAGTAGGTTGGAGAACCAACACATTCTTTGTTGGGTTTCATTTTTTATGAGAAATCCACCATATATGATTCAAGTATTCTTATAGAAGGAGGTTTGACAAAGAGGTTTGGTTGTGTTCTTCCTTTGACCTAGTATTGGTTGACAAATTTGTCCTCTTAAAAATGAACTTAATATGACTCTTTCTTGCCAAAAATATAGAAAAAAAAGAAATAAATAGTTGGAGAGATCACCATTTCATTTGGTGGTCTTCCTTTGAAATTTGATTAAGGTACAACTCCCTCATAAGATGAGATTTTTGTATCTTTTTGGAATTTAGAAAGGTGAGTATACTTTTAACTAGAAAGTAGTAAAGGTAAACTAACATTTGTTCATAGCCATGATACAAATGCAATCAAAATAAACTTTCAAAGTATAAAATCAATAACACATACAACAAGATTTAAAAAACAAATGTCACCAATACTACAACTCAAAGATTTAGAAATTAGCAACAAGTGGATAAACTGTTCAGATTTCAACTTCACCCAATCCTAAAGAAAATGAATGTAATACAATAGAATATAGCATCCACAAAGAGAAGTAATATCCCAACATTTATCAAATCTCACAAACTTATTCATAAACATTAAGCATCACACTCAAATTTTATATGCACACACACAATGAAATTTTTCAAAAATGAGAAAAATTGCTAATGATCCTAATTTGATTGGTTCTCACTCTTACATCAAAGTGTAATGGGGATAACAAATTTAGACCCTTAAAATATCCTCAAATTACATATATTTATAGATCTTCTTTCTTGGGACAGTTTCAATTTTCATAATTGCCATCTTTAAAATGGGAATTTTATAAACCTATCCCCAAATTCCTTTCTAACAAACTTCTGAAGTATTTATGATCCACTTAGAAACATTATTATTACATAATACACCAAATTAAGATGGGTGAAATAATATATCACCACTACATACATGTACGCCTTATGGCTTTTCATACATATGAAGGTCTGCAACTCTTAATCTTTGCATTTAATTATATTGCTATAACCTCATGCATGGGAGAGGAATTAATAAAATATATTCCACAAATGCCAAAGTCTATCCAACAAGAAATCTAGTAGTTTCATCACATCATTCATTGTTCTATCTTAATTAAAAATGTTTCGATAATGTCCTTGCCAACTAGTTTTTGATGATAAAATCTTCTCATGAATTATCTTCTAGATACAATAGCTAGCTTCTATCTCTATATATTAAAAAAAAAACATTTCTCTCTTCACATTACAATGTTACTTTCAAAATGTCTAACAGCTTGAGCGATGCAACCTCAAAAGGAGACTTCCTCATGATTGAAGGCATGAAATGTAGCTTTGTGCGGTGGCTGGTAGCTGACCAGTTGAAGGAGATTTTTATTATAAGGAATGCCATTGAAGAAGGAGTGATTAAGAGGATTATAGGAGATAGTTTCTTGGTGCAAGTTCATGTTCATAATTCTGCACTCTTGGAGTGGTTCATCTACAACATAATATGGACTTAGAGGAAAATTCAAATGGGGTGCTAGAGCCATCGAGAGGCTAGTGAGGCCAACGTATATAGCTAGTGTTGAATTTTCCTTGGGACATTTGAGTGAGAATCAACGAGAAGGCCTGGTTGGAGATGTTGTCTACATTGCTACTCTCCTTAAGAAGGGAGAAATAAAACAAACTATTACTATCTTGCACGAGGGGCTCAAGATGAATGTAATAGAAACCTTTACATACTATGTAGAATTTTATGAGAATCTCTTTTCTCCCGTGTTGATTGAGAGGATTCAGAAAGTTGTGGAAGGAATCTGCATCTTGATTTTCACTCTTTGTGCATGAAGAGTTTGTACTTGCATCTCCCTAGTTAATATAATATATTTATTTTTACGTTTTAACTACTTCTTGTAATGTGATGAATCTTAATTATCTAATAATATTTGGCTTTGCTTAATGTTCTTTCTCTAATATTTATTTCCATTTTTTGTACCACTTTTTTTAGCTAAGTAGAGATCTTCGAATGCAAAATGGTTATAAACCTTATCACTTTCTGCTTAACCACCTTTCTCTAAAGCATAATCTTCAAGAATTTTGAAAACCCAAATGATCTCTGAAAAGAAGCTCTAAAACTAATAAAATTCTTCTACTTAAACGAAACCACTTGTCAAAAATAGAATGAGTTTGTGAAAACCCTGTCAGGAATTGACAACGGTTTCAAAACCTCCACAAAGCTTCAAAATTGCATTAATTTGTTTGCAGTTTTAAATCCATCTTTCTTTTATCGACGTTTTCAAGGTTGTGGGAACCGCTTCGGGTTCCGAAAAGGTTCTGAGAACCTACAAAAACACTAACCAAGAAAACATGTTCTTTACATAACTTTTAAAATGTTAGGTAAAAACAGGGTTGTGACAATTTTAGCAAGATCCGACATGGTTTCAAAAACCTTTAAGAAAAACGATGCTTTAAAACCAAAGCAAAAATTCATATGGGTGAACACAATATTTTAGGGAGGGGATAAAAATTGCAGTAACACCTAGTAAAGAGAAAATCATCCATTCTTCTATATTCTTCTTTGTATATATCATTTCATGATCTATTCATTATGGTTGTAGGTATCTCTAAAGTATTTTCCTCTTCTATAGATGATTCCAAACACTCATGACTATTATTAAAGACCACCAATCCCTTAATTTGGGTTCCATTGTGGGCATTGAGCCCTATGCAATACTACGAACTACTTCATACATAAAATACTTCGCATTCTATTCTTTTCTTTTCTCCATGTCTTCATCATAATAAACCTTGGACTTGTAATTCTTTACCCCTTCACTAGTTTTAATTTTTTTCATTGTCACTATTTTCTCGTTTTTCACCCTTTTGCAATATTTTCTTATTATTATTATTATTTTGATTAAAAAGGAAGAGAATTTCATTAGGAATCTATTGCATTTTATATTCTAGAAAGGAAATTATATAGGTTTGGAGATTGAAGCGATTGGATTGAATTTATTAAAGAATTCAAGGATTGTGTTTGGACTGTGGATCTTTGTCTATTTTTCTTCAATTTTCTTGAGGATCTTGAGGAGGGATATTATCTCTATAAATATTATAGAGAACATTTCATTTATATTTAATAATAAATTTAGAGTCTTGTTTGTGAAATAGATTATATACTTGTTTGAATTTGATCTTTTTTGTTCAATAAGAAATCACTAAACATACTAGTTATTCATGAAGAATACTAATTATGAATTTAATTTGACATTTTATGATATCAGAGAAATGATAACAAGACAACATGAATCTTCACTGAAATTTAGTTTTTTCATCTAGATTCAATTTTAGAAAGAGATTTAGGGATTTCTTGAAAATAAGAAATGTAAAATAAACTAGGGCCTGAATCAAAATATTAGATGTTTTGAATTTGAATATTTTATAAGTATAAATTAGGAATGATAACTAAAATTAATCAGGATTCTAAAAATAATATGTAGATATGAATCTATTGGGATTTGTTACATTATAATGTGAATAGGAGAATAGTATAGAAGTAACTAGGAGAACACATTCCTTAGTAAACATGTATTTGTATCTTGCAAAGTTCTTGATGAATGAATTTACGTGTAATTTATTGTCATTTAGTTTTTATGACTATTTTGAGATAATGCGCTCATGACTTCATATGAATTTAAAAAAATGGAGAAAATTGAAAACAAAGTAAAACTATCATGAATTGTGTTCCTCTAAAAAAATTAGGCAAGGTGTGCAACCAAGTTAGAAAATTGTTCATAAAAATTAGCCATACCTAATTTATTGATTTTTAGATATGATTAAATTAATGACTATCTATATGTATTGATATTTAAAAAATATCTTAATAGTGATTTCTAGTAACACTAGCAAATTAGATCTAATAGAGAACATAAGAAATAAAATGGGAGATTATTAAAGAGTGTTTTGGAACTCAATGTCCCTATCATCTATGTTTCTAATCTCATATATAATGTGTGGGTTTAGAATTTCCGTTGGTCAATATTTTTTACTACAGAATGGATTTCAATTAGTAGTTAATACTAAGCGTGTTTTCCTTGTATAAAAGGATTAGGTTGGTCATCTTAATGTACACATGTGATTCTAACTTTGTTTGATATTGTAATATTTATTTAGGGTGTGTGCAAGAAGTTGAGTCCACTTTTTGGCCAAAAAGTGTGTTTTCCCTGTTTTTTAGAATTTGTCACATTTGACCTTAGAATTTGAAGCACTTAGAGATGGAATCTTAAAAACAAGTCATTGATCATAAAATGTAGTACTTAGAGTCTAGTTTCCAAATATGTAATTTATTTCAATACCCAGATGATAAAAATTGATTTTCAAGAGGCATTTCTAAAAACCATTGTTTAAAAGTCACTTTTGTTTTTACCATACCATGCACGTGTACGCCATCCATATTTTGACCTAAACAATCATATTTTTCTAAATCCTTTTGGGAAAAGATTCGTAACTCACTGAAACACGTTTTCAATATTTTTTTGTAATTTTTTATTTGTTTTTATTGGCCATATTTGTTGTTTTAAAAATCGTGTACATCACACATAAGATGACCTAAACTTATAATTTTTTATTTTTTTTTTCAAATTGAAAAGAATTGTTTGAAGTACGTTTTGGTGCAATTCGTTTTATAAAAAAATATTTTAATAAAAAGTTATTAAAATACTAAAAAACCCTGATAATTCAAGTTTATGGACCAATTTCATTAGAAATTAATTGAAAAATAGAAAAAACATCAAATTGTAAAAAAAATTACATATTTGGAATTTGCACTGTCTCATCTATAATGGGTTTTAATTTTGTAAAAAAATTCTACAAAATAGGTCTTTAGACATATGTCCAAAGTCACTATTTTCCTATGACATTAACATGACCTTCAAGTTGCAGGTCAAACTAGGTCTAAAGCTTAGGTTTGGGTCCCCAAGCCATTTCCCAAACCGAAAAACAAGCCAAAAACCCAACCAAAAATTCATATTTTAAAAAACGGGATCCCGTTTCATAAAAAATAATTTTTATGGTTCTACAAAGCGAGATCTATTTTGGAAATTGTCAAAATGGAAAGTTTTCAAAATGGGATCGTTTTGAAAACTTTCCGAAATGAAAAATTTTCAAAAATTGAAAGTTTCAAAATAGAATGTTTTCAAAATAGGATCGTCATTTTTGGAAATTTCCGTTTTTGAAAATTTTCAAAATGGGATCCCGTTTTGAAAATTTTCCAAAAACAATTTTTTCAAAATGGGATCCCGTTTTTTAAAAAATGGGATCTCGTTTAGAATTTAGGCTCGGGATCTCAAAGCTAAACGAGATCAAATGGGATCCCATTTGTTAAAAAGCAGGATCCCATTTTTTGCAAGTCGATTTCATTTTTTTGCCTAAGGCAAAAACTTCCACGTTTCGTGGACTCATCTTCTTGCATTTACCCTTTAGTGAGTTGAATCTAATAGGTTATAAGATCATTGTGTGTGAGTGAAAGATGGAAAGAGTATTCCAAGCTTCTCCACACCTACTAGTCTTATCATAAGACACTACATACCTTGATTATTGATAATATATCATGATTAGATTAGATTGAGAAGAATTGAATTTCCATGTGGATGGATACATCTTACATCACTTTATCTACTCCAAGTCCAATACATGGGTAATCCCACAATAGTGGTTTACAATTTTTGTCCAAAGTGGACACTGAAATTATTTTTTTAAACTAAATCTTCACATTCAGGCACCTATAGCGGCTAAACCGTGAAGAATTTGAAGATGATGAAAACTAGAGTCTCGTCACATTTTATCTGTAGATTCTAAAACTATTTTTTTCAAAAATTTTGGAATCAGATTGCACTTCTTTTTCCATCTCCCACGAAAACTGGTTTTTTTCAAAAAACAACATTTTAAAAAAACGACGCACCGTATAACTTTTTTCCATGAAGGATAAAATTCTAATTCTTTTGAATTTAGATTAACTCTAATATCTAGTGCTTCCACTTAGGGACATTTTTTTTTATTTTTTTTTTTTAATTCATTCAAAGTAACCATGGGTAATTTGTAATTTTTATACTGCATCAAATTTTTTTTTTTGATAATTTGCTATTTTTCCACATGTGCAGAACAAAGACCTTAATTTTCGATGAAAAACTTATGTTTAATAAAACTAAAAACAAATACATAATAAAACCAGAACATATTAAAATTATATTCGTTGGATAGCTCATTCTGAGGACTACCTAATTCAAGTTGGGTTTGTGAAGATTCCTCCATTTTCATCCTCAACCCGACCTCTGAAGTGCCAAAATTTAGGTTTTTTTTTCTCTCAGGGAGGGGATGAGGAATAAAGGGGGTTCGCTCGAACCAGGGTTCATTCGAACCCCCCTTCTATAAAGGGTTTTGATGGCTTTTTTGGTGGGAAAGTATTAGGAGGGTTGCCGAACCTAGGTTCTAGCGAACCCCTAATGGGTTCAGTCGAACCAATAGGTTCGTACGAACCCCTAAAATCAATTTTTTTGCCATGCATTTTTTTTTTTGAGTTTTCCTTCCTCGCTTCAATTGTAAAACACTATTGTGGCTTCACCCACATCTAAGGATTATCCTCCCTTAAGATAGGATTGCATTGGGATTAGAGTGGGGATTAGAGTTCACTCTTCTCACCATAGGATCGCATCACATAGGATCTGATATTCTTATTGGGTGGGGGATTCATAATTTGTGTGTTACACATTTTAGTATTCCCCTTCATTCACTAGAGCTAGAAGATCTCAAATGAAGTCACGTGGCTTGACTTGTGATGTACACCACTTTCCACTAGTGGGTGACATACTCTATGTATTAGTATGGTCAAAATTTCTAACTTATGTGAGGTTTTAGTACAATATTGCACTATCATTGGGAGTTGGCATCTTGGTGTGGTATAGGACTTTAGGATGGGGTGCATTGAGATTGTTTATGAAATTATTTTGTTTATAATGATCATGTTGTCATATTATATCTTGCTTTGGTTTATTTGAAATAACGTGTATGCTTGATGTTTGAAGTGAGATGTTGTGTAATCTTGTTAGGTTTGGAATGATTATTTGGCATGTGTATGGTGTTGTGAATTTGGTTTGATGTGGTTGAGTGGTTTGATCTATGGTTTTGTATGTATGTTTATGTGTATGTTAACAAAACGAATTAATTAAGATAATTAGTAGTGTTATCAGTGAATCACATATTAGATGGATACCTTTTGCCTTAATTGATTGTTGGAGAGGAAAGAGATTTCCTCTAATGGTGGGTTTAATGTCTTCCTTGGTTGGAAATAAAATCTTGGAGAGATGAACTTACAAGTTCTAATTGAAGACATTTATATTGTTATTTCATTTTATGCTAAGATCACTTGTGTATGTGCCATTTGGTCGATGGCTTGATATAATCATGGTATATTATATTGGAGGGTTGTAGTAGTTGACCCATTGTATATTGATTAAATTGAGATGAATTTATTGTACTCAATGGATTAAATTAAACATTCATCATGTTGATTCTTTAATGATATTACTTACATGGTTTACATATGAATACAATATTTATTTAAATGAAAGATCTTTTGGCTAGCCACTTTTGAGGGGTTGTTACAAAGTTACACACTCTTGTGCTAAGTTTGACTCCTTCCCTAATCCTTATCCATCCCCATTCACTCTCACCTTCACGTATTTCGATACATTTGACTTTATCTTAGCCCCATTTGTACCTATCTTTGCACATTCACCCCATTATTAGTGTAGACTTCCATGCATCCAATTTTGATCCTAAGATTCACATCTCTCCATCTTGAGCCAATGTTGTGGTGCTCTAGATTAATCTTGAGTCAGTAGGAATTGACTCCAAATTCTAAATTTTAAAATTTAAATTGCTAACTCTTGCCCTTTCCATTGGTCATTGGGAGCCAACATGGTACATGTTTGTGTGATCATTTGATGTCTCTGTATTTAAAAACATTCGTTTGTGCATTTAAAAATCATCCATGAGCATAAAAAAATTCTAGTAGCATCATTTGCATTACAAAGAACATTTCTTCAATAAACATTTGGATTTGGAGCACTAAAAATAATACATCTACATTAGAGTCAACATATAGGCCATTGCATATTTGTGCTTGCTATCTTTGATCATTGTCTAAGGTTGTGAATTAAGTTTGTTAAGGGGGTCAATTTAGGAGAACATGACTCTTCATATACAACAAATTCTCCAAGATATTTTTAAATAAAACTAATCCTCGCATGCCATCAGATTTCAGAAAGTACAATAAACTGCTCACAAAAATCTATAAATTATTAAATCAAGATCATGCCCCAAAGGTTAGTTTAGGGTGGACCCACAAAAGATTTAAGATCTATTTCAATTTCCAACAAATAAACACACTAAATACATTGATTTTTAGACACTCACAAATCAATCCTACCTAATATCTAACACTTATTTTTCACCATTATTCCAAAAACACAATGCCTAGTCCTTTGTATTTAAATTCTAAAAGTGACAATTGGGTTTATCATTTCCAACTTCATCTAAAATCTAGTTAATTTATGCTTGATATGTGCACATTTATTTAATTACGCTAAATAGAAGGGTATATATTCCCTTCGAAATTCATATTATGGTATCAAAACGTGGTACTTGGCGGTTTCATGTACAACCGAGATAACAAGCTCAAATGTAATAAGCATAGAATATTTACGCCGAAGGCGTTACCTATTTGAAAAGAACGACCTGACAAAGTTAATCAACGATGGGTATTGTTGCTTAAGGGATGCAATACGGCCGAAATAATCCTGACCATTCGTCTTTTTACCGTCGTTTTTAACGCTTTCACGTTCACGGACATTAAAATGGACAATGCTTGCTTTATGCGCTTTTCGTATGCTGAAGACTGTCCCTTTTCCAAAGTTCCGCCCTCAACACTTTGAAATAAAATATTTCCGGGTGCGTGAATTCATTTGAAAAAAAAACATTTATTATTTGAAGCGGGTGTGTTAAGTCTTCAATAATAAATGTTTTAATTATATTTTTCAAACTATTTATTTTTTGAAATTAGGGATTAAGTGGATGTTAATATCTCACATACATATAAGATGGATAAATGAGATAGATTGGATAAATATTCTTGTTAAATTTTTAGTGAATTTATATTTAGAATATTTTACATAATCTAAATTAGACATATTAAAATGTTTGAAATATATTAATTATACTTGTTTTTTTAAATATATAGTATATTAAACAATAACTAATAATTAATTATAATTTTTTTATTATATATAAATTATATTTTGTAATATAACTAGTAAATACAATTATACAATTAATATATTTTAATATGAAACAAAAAAATAACATATAAATTTAATACAATATATAATATATATAAACATTTTATAAAGTTTTTTTAATAATTAATTTAATGAATGTATTTAGGTAGAAAAATATTTAATATGTATACAAATTACATTATATAATCGAAGTATATTTAATATTGTATAGAATATTATATAATAAAAATTACTAAATAAAAATTAATTATATTTTATTAATTAATATTTTTAATTTTATACAAATTAAAAGAACATATAAATATGGGTTGGGGCCCTAGCTTGGTTGGCTAAATCTTTCCTGTAGCAGGAGGTTGGTCACAAGTTCTAGTCTCCCCCACCCCCGTGGTACCGGAGGGCGTGTCGCACCAGCGCCGCCGGTCACGTTAAAAAGTTTACCAGGCGCACCTGCAGTTTATAGGGGGTCGGGTAGTAATACTTGTTGTATAATTATATTATATTCAACTTTATAATTCATACTAAATATTAATTAAAGCTTATTAAATATTCCATAATAATGTATACATTAAATAAATATTATTTATTATATAATTAAATTATATTTAAATTCATACAAGGATAATATGTATTATTTAAATATTCTTTTAATTTTATACAAATTAAAAGAACATATAAATATAATACAATATAATACTTGTTGTATAATTATACTAGCATACTTATATTTAAAAAATATATGTAATGTACGCCGAGAGATATTCTTTTGAAGACACCTATAATATAAATAAAATAAAATAATCCTTAAATGGGTCTAAAGTAAAAAATAAGAGAGATCCATTATATCAATTTTGCAATGTGTTCACCCCCATATGCAATGCATATAAAATATAATATAAACTTATACCTTTTCACCTTTCTATGCTCAATAATTTCAAACGATGGAATTTCTAATGGCTTATTACCTCTAATGACATCACTTCTATTTTGTTGTTCACTTGTATCGCATGGTGGATACACAAGTGAAAAATTTGGTGATAAATCATCACTAAAAGTAAAAAAATATTGAATTGTGTTCACTTAAAATCAGGCCTAATGTTTATTGTGCTCCAAAATTTTGAATATTATATATTCTCCACCTACACTACATTGGATGAGACATTTAAGTTTTGTTGCACTATTATGAACAAATTTTGAACTTACATGCTCATCTTCCTTTAAAATGAGAGCATATCCCTTTTCACTATATAATTTCTCAAGTTCTCATATACAATTCATTTGAATATTTTCAAAACAAACCTCCAATCTAATTTCCCCTTGCATCAAAAAGAATATTCTTCATGCTCAAAGATTGTAGTAGCATCTTCATATACATAGGCATCACTATCCAAAAGATTGAAGATTTGTTATAGGTTGGTAGAAAATAGCCATTTTCTCATAATTTAGCTTGTAAATCGCTAAGATTTTAAAAAACATGTATTAAATTATTACAATCATTTATTTCTACATATAGATATTTATTAGGCTGATATAGAGGAGATTGTTGCAATCTTGTAAGTTTGAGATTATGATTTCTATCTTAATGAGGCTTTAAGTTTTTTGTATTGATTCTTTGCCATAAAATAATTTTGAGTGTCCATAATTATGTCCTATCGCAACTTTTGTTAATGCTTTACGTATTATTTTGTAGTTTGGCTTTCAAGAATTTAGCATTAGCTTAAGCACTTTAAAATCATTGCAAAAATTGATCAACCGTGGTAGACAATTGGACTAATTGGACCTTTTCTACTCCTAACAGCAACCTGACAATCAAACATCAACCCAAAGATTTAGAATAATAGCATCTCTATCATCAAAGCTATTCGATAATGTTGATTTCAGCAAATGTATAATAATAAGGAAACAGTGATATAGAAGTGCCACAACTGTAGATGCAAAAATATAAATATTCGTCACATTTTTAACTGAAAACAAATTAACTTAAACTATCGATTCTAATAATCATTTTTATTTCTTTATAAAAAAGATGGGACCCTTTTGAAACCCCTCGTTTACCTCAGTTTCAAAAGTAATCATTAGCAAAGGCCTGATTCTACACTACAAGCACTGCAGCGAAAGAATGGTACTACATTACTTATTATGTCAGAGCATCAATACTTACAGTTGAAAGGATTTGGCTGTCTCGTCTCATGATAGCTCCATTTGATCTCTTCTGAAACTCACTTTTATCTTTCTCCGCCTGGTTGACATCTTCTGAGAGGTTGTAGAGAAGATCAAATCAGTGGCCTTAGAAAACCAAATAAACAACATTACAAAATAAGATAATCAATTGTATCTAAATGACAATAAAATACCCAAATGCAAGTTTTCCCTTGGGTCTGACCTCTGAGAAACTTTATCATTGTCTACCTTTGAAAAGGTATGTGCAAATCTGTTATGGAAAACAGTAGGCATTACTCCAAGCCCTTAGATGGGTGGCAGTGCACCTTCGCATACACATAGTCCATGTGTTCCTGCTCATTATTCGGCTCATCTTCACCCACCCCAATGTGTGATTTCTGCTTCTTCTTTAGCTCATTATATGCATTTTCTTCTAAGATTCCATTCTGCAAACCAATATTGAACACCATACAGCAAATTGAGCCTCCATATTTACATTTCTGCATATCACATTTAAAGAGAGGAGGGGCGCCAAATAGTGGGGGGCCGATAGAGTTGCGAAGGAAGAATTACTATTGGCAGATCGAATCTAAAAGGCAGGGAATGAATAGGGGAAGGTTGTGTCTTTAAGAAAAAGGAAAATGCAATGCTGTGATAAACCTGTCAGTGAAAGAGCACGATGAAAAGAGAGGGGCGTGAGTAGAAGTGGCAAGTGATGGGCTGTGTTGAAGGAGATTTTTTGGTTTAAGTCAAAGACAGAGATAAATGCAAATTGGTTGTGAAACGATTGTTTTGAGTGAGTGGAAGTAATGTATGAGATGATGTTTAAAAATAGAGCAGAGGCAGATTGGGAGTTCGAAGAGGAATGAAGCCATGAAAGGCCAAATCGGAATGTAATTTGTGGTCAATTTAATAAAATTGTATTTTGATTATGATAGTTACTTATGTGAAATGTTGAGTTAATGTTGGAAGTCTTGTTTTCATGTTCCGTTTTCGAGTTGATTCATAGACCTGGGAGGAGCCTCTGCATCATCAATCCACTCGCTATACCTGAAAACATATTTAGAGAACATATAAGGCCCTGTTATTCAATGTCTGACTTAAGTTTTGCACTTTAGAGCTATAATTACTTCGTTACTATAAATCAAATTGTGATTCAAATGAAGGGGTCTCTGTTTTCATTTCCAGAATTGCAAATCTTAGAAATACAGAGATTTTCTTATGTAAACTTCCCCCAAGTATGATAAATAGAATGAAATACAATAACAGAAGTGTATAGTTTATATCGAAGCTTACGCAACAATAGGCTCGCTCAATGCTGTCAAGTCCAAGAAATCCAAAGGAGAGAAACAACATTCAGTATGGAGTCGAATGTGGAAAAGATAATGTATAGGGATTTAAGAATTAAAATCTAGCAGCGGATAAAGCAACACTGATCATTTATACTGGTACTGAAATTCTCCTGGCATATGCGGCATTCTCCTGGCATATGCGATATGTAGCCTCTCCAATAAGGTCTTTTTTATCGCTGCAAGTCAAACAAATATGTCAAGACTGTCAAAACTAACACGAATTCTATGAAGAATCAAGAGAATTGTTAGTTTAAAGAATCAAGAAGCGTCCACAAAATATAAGAAAAACCATTAGACTGGATAGCATAACAGCTCTTCTACAAGCTTAAAGAATCCAGACACTTCCACAAGTCTCTTGTTCAACTCACACAAACTCTAGACATTTTATTATAAGATAGTATGAATAAATCCATTAAATCCTTAAAGAAGTTTCATAAAGAAAACACACAAAGATGCCAGAGCCGGGAAATGGATGTCAGGGACTTCCAAGTATTGAGGACATGTTATATGCTAAGGCAGTAATGAGTTAACATGAGAAGAACACACAAAACTCAGGGGATGATAGGGGCCATAGAGGTCCCTGGCATAAAGGACCCTGTCACTAATGCTCAAACACATTATCATATGTAAATTTTACAGAAGGTCCAAAATTCCCTTTATCTAATAAGTAACCACAAATTTCCTACCATTTGAAGCCCTCGATGTATAACAATAAACCAATATCCACCATTTTTAACTACATGGTCACTACAGTTTCAAATTCTTAATTATCCATAAGCAGGGCTATACAGACAGTTTTTGGCAAGAAAACATTGGCAAGGTGGGAGCATGCCATCATGATGACTCAGGTTGAAACCCTACAGGGATTGTTCAACCATGATTGTATGTCCAGTTACTTGAGCATTCCACGATGAATCTCTAGAGAACAAATACCCACTCTATACTTCAATAGCATGAATTATATAAAGCCATTATAAATAATCATAATATCAAGGTTTTGAAGCTCGTGGACTGCTGAAAAGAGAAATTAGGGCTCAGGCAGAAAAAAGCCAAATAAACAGGGCAAAGAAAGCTTTCATTTTGCACTCACCCTGCCATCATGGTTGTATCGGGGAGCCCTGATATACTCCAAGGGCTACAATATGGATATGCATCTGAATGAAAGCTACAATGTTTGTACAATCTGCATATGCATCTGAATGGCTCTTCCGTCGAATCTGTATATACGAAGGGATGCGCATCCTTGCGATAATCTGACCGTCTTGTAATGTTCAAATATGAAACTGGCACTGTCATTTGTGGCAGAATGCCCTCCACCACAGTCGTCTGCTGAGGCAATTCTTGGCTCAAATCAAACAAATCATTCTGTTGGATAGGCTCTGTTTGCTTGATGCACATTTTCCCATTTCCATCACTTGATCTCCTGTGCCATCGAAATCAAACCCACGTAGCCCCTATCACCAAAACATAACCAATATCATGTATTGAAAAGAATTTTTTGTTACCTGGTATGAGTGGGTGATATGCTTGTGAAAAAAACTTGTGTGTATTGAGAGAATTTATGTTGAAATCTATCAAGTTTTCCCAGGTAGCCAAGCCGTTTGCATAGGCAAGCATTCGATCCATGTCTTGATATAGTTTGCCACCTAACTGTATATAGTCCCATCTGTTAATTAATAGAAAGAAACATGAGATTAAATTTAAGCTTGTAGATGTTTATGAGACTGTTGGGCTTTGGGGTTGTATGTACACCTAGCAGAAGGAAACCCAAATGAAAAAAATATCTACTTACGATCTCAAAGTGCCTGTGTGTGCCCACCAGTGTCTGAATTGAATACAAGGATGTTGGGGTCTCTCCAATAATTTGCATTGTTTTCAATGGAGTTGATTCGAAGAACTCCCTTTAACTATTTCCAACATATGTGTTGTCTAGGTCAACCAAAAATGGAGCCCAAAAAAACTCAACACTGGCATTGTAATTCTGTACAGAAGGAAATAATTAAATTTAGTCCCCAAATGGATAAACCCAAGTGCAAGAACAAATCTTGAGTTAATTTAGGATTTTGAACGGTGAAGTCAAGTATAAATTCAATGGACAAACCCAAATGCAAGATCGAAATAGATTTGCTTTATCAATTTAAAAACATTGAAATCCAAAAACAAATTCTTATCAAAATGGTTTAGAATAACTTGAATTTTAAATAACAGTTCATACCACTCGTTGAATTTGACATTTTGAAAAAACTGGTCAGTTATATCATAAACAAAAACATATCAGAAATTTTGCTCACCAGGGCCTTAAAAGTTGCAAGAGGGTATCCAAGCGAAGCAAATTTTTGAGAATCTGGGATCACAGCTTGTAGCATGCACACCATAGACTCCCATTCGTTGCAGGTTAGAGAGTCTCCTACAAACATGAGCCTCTTCCCCCTCAGAACCTCTGGCATCTCGTTTGCATTGAATCTGACATTGTCATGCACCAAACAAACATCTCAGAATATAAAACATGTAAGAGTTGAATTTGTCATTGTCATGCACCAAACAAACATCTTAGAATATAAAACATATAACAAGAAAAAGCAGTGCACAGTTTTATCTCACTTACCTAGGTATGGCACAATCTTGAGGTTGCCATCTCCATTTGAGATAGTCTGAATCAACTGGTCTACAGAAATGTGCAGATTCGTTTCAAGCTGTTTAAATTCCATAAACCAAGCCCGGGCTAATTTTAGAGATTAAATAAGCCTCGACCATTTGCACCAAGAGCTATGACATCAATTACCCAGACAACCAATACAAGGATGATGCTTTACCTCCAGTTGGGCGGGGGAAAGCCATTAACCCTAATTTATATTCAAACTAACTAAAGTAACAAAAACAATTGTTGTACGAAAATGTGTAGATTCATTACAATCCCACACAGTTTGAATCAATCCTCGGCTGTTCTTATCATGTAAGACAGTCATGGTGAGATGCCGACGATGGGGTTGGTGCAGTTCAAATCTGCGTCTATCTACTGTGCCAATTGACCATAGATCTCAGAACGGATGCTGCAACAACTTTGCGAAATGGTGATTTATCAAGAGTAGTTGATACCCAATATGTAAGTTATGAAAAACAGTTACAAAGAATGCAATCTTTACCAATAACTGTTTTACTTAGGCCAATGCAAAATATAAATTAAAAAATCTATTATTTTTATTTTTATTGTTGCAATTTTTTCGGCAAAAGTAGCACATGACTTCCACCTGCCTGTTATTTTCAATGTAGCTTCAAAAACTTTACGGAGAATATTCCTTGAATGCTTTCACTGTATAACGCCTCTCGGCGTAATTATATTCAACTTTATAATTCATACTAAATATTAATTAAAGCTTATTAAATATTCCATAATAATGTATGCATTAAATAAATATTATTTATTATATAATTAAATTATATTTAAATTCATACAAGGATAATATGTATTATTTAAATTCTATTTATTATTACATATTAATTTATAAATTGATATTTTTTAAATGTCAACTAATTAAAATTGAAAAGTATTATGAAATAGACTTAAAATATATTAGCGTATATAATTTTAAACTAATATGTTATATTGTTATTTAATATTGAGAGGATATAAATAATAATTCTACAATTAAACGTTATTATGTTATATAGATGTTATTTAGGATTTTAAAAAACTACCTTCTTTTGCCTGTGGTGGAATTTTTTTTAAAAAAAATTATTAGAATTTCAAGCAATATTTACATAATTACTTAGACATAATGATTATTTTTAAAATATCTCTAATTTAAATATCTTAAATATATTTTGAGAAAATATATCATATTAATTTAATTTATACTATATAAAAATATAATACAATGTTATATATTGTATAATAGAAATGAATATATATAAATATAATATACTATATAATTAGTGTATAGTATTTTTAAAATTAGTACATATTAAATTAATTCACCTCAAGTAAAATTCACCACAGAAAAATTATCGGCATTCATTTTTAATATTAATACGATTAATTATTAATTTTATGTGGTAGTGAATTGTTGGTGGTGAATTTTCTTGCGGTGAATTGCTACTGATGGATTTGTTGTATTTTTATTATTATATATCGTATAAATAGTAGAGATACATGGAGATAATGTCAAGAGTCACCTCATGCAAAACCCCCCTATAATAAAAAATGTCTTTTTAAGCCCTCCCATTACAAAGCATTAACAACACAACTGGCTGTTCACATTACAACAAGAACTTCATTACACACATATATGCTATTTTCTGTTTACAGTTGATTTATGTTTAGTTCACCCAAAGAAGTCACCATGTTGTCAAGAGGTGCTGCTATGTTGCTGATAAGAACCACTCGCTACTAAGAAGGTTGAAGATCTGCCATATACCTCAAAAGGGAACCATCATAACTACCAAAAAAGGAGAACTCTGCCATCTTATCCTGCTGAGTGTTTTTTAGGTGCCTAGATTTTCACTCTCAAAAGAGTGGTCCCTACTGAAATCATCCAAACTGAACAATGGTGGAGCCTCCTCATTCTGACTTCCTTTTGCCATCTTTTCGTTGAATTCTTTTTGAAAGACTTCTAGAGCTCTAAAGAAAATCTTGGTAGTATGCTGCAAACTGTCCCTAAAGTTGTCTTCATGGAGATTAACAAGCATTGTGCCCTCCCCAAAAAATTTTAGGAACTTGAATTTGGCCACCTTTATAGTCAGAATTACATGCACAGCCGCATTGTACAAAATGAGTCTTTTATTAGACTCAGTAAGTGACCTTATCCCTTTAAATTTTTCATCATTTCTTGATTTCCAAATTAGCCAAAGAATTTTGGTTGCAAAACATATCCAGAAAATTGTTAGTTCTTTCCCAATTTTATTACTTTTAGCAAAAATAATTATGTTTGGTTTGGGTATGCCATTGGCCTCCCAGATATCTTGTTTGTGACAAAACAAATTCCAGATTTCCTTAGCATATATACATTCAAAAAATAAATGCATTATAGATTTTGGCACCCTGCAAAGGCTACAAATTTCAATGTCATTTGAGCTTATCTTGCATGGTAGTTTTTGCAGAGTTAAAAGCCATTTGAAGCAAGCCTTCTTTGGCTCCATTACACTGGTCCAAGCGCATCTCAACAACTTTGACCACTCACAATTGTTCAGATTGCGGTTCCAGATCCTATTCAAGTGATTGAAGGTCTCTTGTTGACATGTAAGAGAGTTATACACAGTTTTTGCATTGAGACTGATGAGTCTAGTCCTGCCATCCCAAGAAAAATATTTGTATTTCACTTCATTGTACACACAGTTTATTGGGAAGGAAAATTCACTACAAGGCTCCTTGATGATATAATATGTTCTTTGTTGTGTTTTTGAGAGCTCGAACTCTACACATAACTAAGACCACTCTTTTAATTGCCCCTTTTCAAATATATGGGAGAAGTTCCTTATTCCTTTGCTGACCCAACCTTTAGCCAAACATCCCTGCAAGAGAGCCAGGGGTTTTCCCTTATGCATGAGGTTCCACCAGACTGATCTATGTGAGAACAGGGTATTGTTTGTAAAAAACTTGGCATTGGTAATATGGGCCTTGGTGTACTCCCAAGCTTTCCATATACTTTTGAAGACCAATGAACCCTCAAGAACCATAAGGTGCTAATTGCTGAGGATATCACTCAGGGGGCTCTAGGTCCTTCCAGACCTTCGCATGCTTAGGAACAACCTTTTGAATGTTGTTCTTGATTAGTATTTTCCATGGCTCATCCCCATCAAGGGCTTTGAAGATCCATTTTGTAGCAAGTGCAATCCCTTGCACTTTCAGGTGTTTTAGTCCCAATCTGCCTTCTGCTTTACTCAAGCAGCACCAATCCCATTTTACCACATGCTTCTTCCTCTTTCCCTTCCCATCTGACCAGAGGAAGCCCCTTATTTTCTTTTGAATTTCATCCACTTGATAATTGTTGAACAACCAAACATTTAAGCAAAATAAAGGTTGTATGAAGAAAGGATTTTTTGACAAATCTGAATTCTCCTTGCCAAGGAGAGGTATTGCATGTTCCATCTACTCAATTTTGCATCAATCTTTCTTTGAATCTAGCACCACATTTCCTTCAAGTTGGGGCTAACCGCAAAGGGCATGCCTAGATACCTAACAAGCTTTAGGGTGCCTTCCCACTATATACCAAACCTAGCAAGCCAATCTGGAGGATTTTCTTTCCACCCCAGCATGATGGACTTGGAAAGAGAAATCTTGGCACCAGAAGCAGCACAAAATAGATCCAGCTTCACCATCAAGTTGGAAATATTAGCTTCATTTAGCAGGGGAAAGAGAGAGGTGTCATCTGCAAACTAGATTTTTATAAGTTTAGTTTGATTAGGGAGAGTTATACCATCTACCTTGGCTAAGCCACTATTGGCCCTGAGCATATAATGTAATGCATCTGAGGCAATCACAAATAGGGTTGGGGCCAAGGGGTACCCCTACCTGATTGACCTTTCTAGAACAAATTCCTCTATGAGGGAGCCATTCACGTCCACCTATGCAACTGCATCTTTGAACAAAGTGGCCACCATGTTACAAAATGCAACCAGAAAGTCAAAGGCCTCTAACATCATTTTAATAAATTCCCATTCAACCCTATCATAAGATTTCTCAAAGTCAAGCAGTACCATTTTCGCTTCTTGATTTGCAACCCTAGCCCACTCCATTGCTTCCCAACTTGTAAATAAATTTTCAAGTATATATCTACCCTTAATGAAACTAGTCTGGGTGTTGTTTACAAACCTTGGTAGAATGTTAACTAATTTTTTTGCTAAAAATTTGGCAAGGATTTTGTATGACACATTCAACAAGGTTATTGGCCTCCAATTCCTTATCTAAGTTTTGTCACCTTCTTTGGGTAACAATTTTATAATGCCTTTGTTTATATTCCTGCCAAGTGAACCTCTTTCCAATGCCTCCTTGTATACCAAAAACAAGTCATCTACTATCCAGTCATCGAAGGCTTTGTAGAACTTAGCAGGAAGACCGTCTGCACTGGGAGTCTTGTCATTTTGAAGAGACTGAATTGCATTTTTGATCTCACCCTTGGAAATATCTTGGCTTGGAGCAGTTGCCTCATTCTCTTCAATTTTCTTTGGAATGATATCCTTGATTGCCTTTCTTGCATTCGAGCAGCCCTCCCCCTTACTTTCTGATGTAAACGGATCTTTATAGAATTTGAAAAAGATGCCTTTAATGTCCTCCTGATCAGAGACGGGGTTTCCTTCATGTTGAATTTGTTCTATGTGTTCTTTGATATGCTTTTCCTTTATCATCTTGAAGAATTTTTTTGAGCCTTTGTCACCAATTTTTGGCCAGTTAAGCTTGGCTCTTAACTTGAGCCCTTGAATTTTTTAGTTCTGGTATGTCCATAGGCCAGGAACCGTCACACACACCTTTTTTGAGGGTTTCGTCTTCCTTGTCTCCACCCTTCTGGGTTTCAACAAGGGCGCTCATATTAGCATGAATACTTGGATTTACATCTGTGAAGCTTGCATGACTATCTTTGTTTCCAGAATTTAACTTCTTACCAACATGGTTTTTTGAGATTAACGGGTAGTTCCTCCTTACATGCCCCTCCCTACGACATAAGTAGCAGGCATTGAGGCCACCTAGTACCTCTAGTGGACACTCTGTGTCCCCAGTATCCAGTTTAAGCAATAGTATGTCGAGTAAATCAACACCCAAAAGGATGGAGACTAAGGCCCTCATGTCAGTGTGAGGAAGGGCTGATTTTGTTATTAATCCTAAGAACTTTTCCATATGGCTTGATCAGGAGAGGGAGGAAATTCCAGATTTTGGGAGGCAAGTTTTTGATAACTAACCATCTAGGGCTCAAAAGAGCCAAAATTTCATCATTATTGGCATCTGGCGACCAGGCCAATGCCCTAAAAATATTTTTTCCAACACTCCAAAACTGTTTATTAAGCACCAGGTTTGCATTTTGTGATTTTTGAAGAAAATTACAAAAATCCCTTTTTGGATCATTCTGCAGTATGAGAAATGTAACCCTAACTTTTTTCCCCAAACATTATTTAGCCAGGCATCCATATAATTCCTCACCGAAACCCTACTGGTGTCCACGACGGCCAAGAAAATCCCTACATTTTTGAGTTTTAAATCTTGCTCACCCAAAACTTGACACAAAATGGAATTCAGAGAAATAATGTCAATTTTAGGGGCCTCAAAGGAACACTTACCCCTTCCACCCTCTCCATTCCTAAGCCTGTTGCTTGTCTCCACCACAAATTTGGCCCCTTCAGCAAACACAACACTTTCTTTGGCCACAATGTCTTAGAATGACTTCACCTGCCCAGTTGGAGCCCCGTTTGAAACACCACTGCCTCCATCTGGGGGGTCCGACACCCCATCCATCAAAAGCTTTCAATGCCAACCAAACTTTGCAAGTACTGAGTCAGAAAACCTCCCTTCCACACCATGACAGGGATGCCACCACCGACGCCCAACGCAGAGGAGGACTAGGCCTCCTCTGCCCGCGTGCGCAGAACCCTTGTTCAGGCATACTAAATAGGAACCCCAATTTGTAGAGCATCTATTTTTTTGTCATTTTCATTTGTCTTTTAAATAATGTGTTTTTTTTTTATGATTTTTTTGTATTCCATTATATATATATATATATATATATATATAAGTTCAAAGAGAAGAGAAGAAAGTGATAGAGAAATAAGAAACACAGGAAGATAGATATTGAGAGGTAATGAGAAACATAGGAGCTTAATTATCTTTCTGATTTAGAGGTTTTATTTAAATCATGCTTGGATCCCTGTAAGTGGATACATAGTTTATTTAAAATTATCACTTCTCACTTGAGACCTTTTTGGAACAAACAACATCATTTGCTAAATTACCTATCAATTGACCTCATGTATTGCACAAATATATGCAAAATAGAGACCAACACCTTCCCTAATTGACCTTCCACACCTCTTCGGCGTATCCATTGCACATCAAGTTGCAATTGCTAGTTTTATAATCTGTGGCTCGAAACATGGTGTTGCAATTCCAACCATTGTGCACAGCGAGCTTAGCTTATTCGTCTTCCTTCCAATTTTTGGCGAGTAGTCTAAATTCTTCTCTTTTTCCATCCTATCATCGTCGTTTTAAAATTGCCTCCTTCAAACTCTCCAACTCTAATGCTCGCATGAAGAAGAATTATCGAGGGATTTGTGCAGAAAGTAGGCCAGCTCCATTCAATAAAGAGGCATACGAGGTAGAAAGGCTACGACTTGACGCGCAAGCTCGGGAAGACATGAAAGCACAAGAGCAGACAGAAAAGGAGGACAATTCCAAAGCCTGGAAATGGGAAATTCGCAAGCGAATTTGGGATCTAATGGAGAGGGAAAACATTGCGGAGAACCCTCGTCCGGTTCACCATCGCATTCCTAACTTTGTAGGGGCCGCTGCTGCAGCTCAAATGGTAATCCTTTTCAACTAACAAATATTGCTTCGCATGACTTTTTCTTTTCCATAGATTCGCATCACTTTGCTGCCCACAAAACCTTCCGTTTTTAATCTCAAGCATATTTAATCTATTGGATAATAGAGAATTCTATTCCAATCCCAAGCACATTTAATCGGTTGGATAATGAAGAATCTATGCCTTTATGTATTTTCAAAACATTCTTGTATTGTCTGCTACAATTCATGCTTCGTAGGGGTGTTTTGTGGTTGGCTGTTGGGACCTTACGATCCGTTTTTAGAAAATTTGTCAATTTCACAGAATATAGTTCTAGGATTTGTATATTCGAAGGGCATTGAGTTGTAACCGGGGGGAAATTAGCGTACTATGTCAAATTTATTAATTAGCGTTGAGAACTTTTGTATTAAGTTTTTTACGCGTTTAAAAAAGTCTGCAATTTAAAAGAATGTAATTTTACATTTTCATGTAAGTGGTTATTTCTTAGTATATCAATTTACGTAATGATTTATGGGAACTTAATGTATAGTTTTTGAGTCAATTTATTATGCAATTGAATCCTGATATCACTGTCTAATATAATTGTAATGGTGAAATTTGCATACCAAATTGCATTTGGTTTTGTACCTATTTTGAGGGAATGACTTAATATATTTTTATATCAACAAATGACAAAATTTTGTGTGAAATTAGACTCTTTACCCTATGTTGTTACTCTTCCATTTACACACATTCCCACTTCCTTTTTCCTTACCTCATCCTTATTTGCCTATATTCCCATTTACTCTTCATTTATTATGTCTATCCATGCACTTATTCCTGGACATTTCATTCCCAACTGATTCCGCCACCTTTTTGCCTTGATGGTCAAGAAAATTTGCTGTATTGTTCATAACTTTTGAATTGTAACTTAGGATTGCAACTACTTATATGCATTGGAAGCCAAACAATAAAATCTGAACTAGGTTGCTCTTAAAATTTGACAGGTCAATCCCATAGTTGTAGAATCAACGCCACACCTATGGATTTGACCTCCCAACGTTTGAAAATTAAGATACAAATTTTTGGCCAACTCTCGCTCATTCATTTCTTGTAGAGAGCTGACTAAACACATGTTTGTGTGATTTGTTACTATTTACATGTATTTAAAGGCATTCAATTGCATTCATTTTGATCATTCAAACATTTATTAGAATAACATTTGTATTACAAGGAAGAACACTTTAGTTTGGTGCACTAAAACAAACCTAGATCTACACATTTATCCTAGAAGCATTTCCATGATAGAGATTGGTTGTCTTTGCTCTGTTTACACAATTTTTGGGGATTGACACTCCTAGAGGGATATTTCCACTTTAAGGCTAGGGAAATGTCATCCTAAAGGGGGGCTTATTAGCTCATCAACAAAATGTGAGTGATGTAAGGCCAATTACTGAGAGTAGTTATTGTCTCATTCACTTTGAGCTTAGTTAAACCCAAGAGAGTGTGCGTAAAGGTATCCTTAATTGATCACAACTGAAGATAAACAAATTGAAATTGTTGCAATAGTACTCAATGTACGCTTGGCTGATGCAGAGCAGGGTGGATGGTATCAACACAATCTCAATTAAACAAACTTTGCCAATTCAAGAGCCTTAACACATCAAACAAGGTGATTTCCTTCACAAACTACCTCCAGGCCTTGTAGGACAACAAGCGTGCTTTTTCCAACATAATTCTCAAACTAGACCTCATACCCAGAATACAAACACAGTTTTGAGTACCCATTTTGACATTTGAAAACATATCAAATTTGCAGGTATGATTACTTTGGAACAAAACCTTCAAAAATTGATTGCTATGCTTGGGTTTAGGCCTAATTAGGCTAGTTCAACAAGGCAACTTTGGGTTTTACAATCTCCAAATTTCAACTCTTCATTCCACGACTTTTAACATGTCACATGGGGTCTGTAGACACAATTTTCACCAATTGAAACAATCACCAAAATGTCTTTCACCAAACCCTAAGTCTATCTAACATCCTACGCCTAATACAAGGTTAATTTAGGCTAGGGCTACAACAAACTTGCCCCTAACTCCATCCCCTGCTTCTGCAAACACTAACAACCCTAAAAGCATCCTACCTACATCCATTCCACCGATTATCAGACCTTTTCACCGGTGGAATGGACCAAAAACCAATTTTCTTCAATCAAACCCTCTTTAGCCAGGGTTTCTGGCTGTTTGTAACAAAATAGCTCTAACTCACTCCTAACTCAATGAAAATGAATGAAATCAATTGCAAATGATAGAAGACTCAGTCCAACATCAATCCTAAAGCAATTTAGATCTTTAGCAGGTCGTACAGAATCGTACTACCCTGTGTAGCAACAAAAAACACCTTGTAAATGCAGGAAAACAGAGTATTTTTATTGCTTAATCACAAAACCCATCACTAGAAGATTGCCTTGACCAAAAACAAGGCATATTTAAACCTTTACAAACTAAAACAACCGTTCCCCAACTGACTTTTGAAATCCAACGGTTCAACTTCCTTCAAAACTCAAAAATGCAAAGTTTCTTGAGCAACTTTTACAACTTTAACAACATTTACATCTTTTGACAAAACCGACCCCACATGACTCAAAACATGAAACATGGTCTCAATAGACCTTATTACAAACAAAAACATGACTCAAGCACAAAAACCTAACATTTACCCCCCTTTTACATTATGAAGGCTAGGTGCCCCTGCACCATACTCCCTGGGAAAAATAGACTCAAGTCCCCTTGAGGACAGTGCTGCAACAGTAGATTGATGCTTGTTCATGCCATTCTCTGAACCCCAAGTGATATCTCCATTTGGCAACCCCTTCCAATGGACTAAATACTGGAAATAGGTATTATCTCCTGTCTTTTTGAACTCTTTGGCACCTAGAATATGCTTCAACTTCAGAGGCTTACTTGATAGATGATCTTGGACCTGTTCTTCACTCGAGAATGCTGTAGAATCTGCATCATTACCTGCTACCATACCTCCTCCATCCTTGTAATGAACTTCTTTCTTCTGCACTTTAGGTGTATGCTTGAACTTGTCCACATCCCTTTGCAACTTATCCTTGACTTCTTCACCTTTGCTTCCCATCTCTTCCATTTGTTGTTGTGTCCCTGTGACTGCTGCTTGATCATGCATGCTAACCTCTGACATGAAAGGAATAGAATGACCAACATCTCCTTTTGAAAGCAAAGAATGTAACACTCCTTACCATCACAACAACATACTTCTTAAGCCAATCTTGAATCTCCAAAATCAATTCATCCTTGACCTTCAACGCAACAGATCTTGACACCAACTCAATATCATTTCCCTTCAAAATCAAGTCATTCTTCATGTCTACTGTCATAATGTCTTCAGATTTAGGAGTGACTACAAGGTCCATGTCCTCCTTTTCTTCTACTTTTATGAACTCCTTCCTACCTACCATCATCACATTAGCTCCCTTAGTTTTTCCTTTGTCCTCCTCTTTCAATGGTGTCAAAGTATAGGAGATCCCATCCTTTTCTATCTCATAAGTGTTCCTCCTTCCATCATACATAGCATGCATATCAAATTGCCAAGGCCTACCTAGTAGCAAATGGCATACATCCATGGGTAGTATGTCACATAAAATTCTGTCTTTATACCCTCCTATATTGAACTCCACCCAACTTTGTTCATTTACCAAAACATATTGACCCTCATTCAACCAAGAGACTTTGTAAGGAGTAGCATGTGGTATCCTAGGCAACTTAAGTTTATCAACCATCTCAACTGAAACCATATTATCTATACTTCCTGAATCAATTACAACTTTACAAACCTTACCCAAGCACTTACAAGTTGTCTTGAAGAGAGTCTTCCTTTGTGGTGGCTCCTTCTCTATTGATGCTTTGATGAGAGTTCTCCTTACCATGAGTGATTCACCAACTTTTGGTGCAACATGCTATGATGGAGAGTTTACACTCTCATTGTCCTCTTCTTGCACCAATTGAGTCCTTTCTCCTCCATGTGAAGTAGAGGCCTGACCTTCATTACATTGCCAAGCTTGATGTCCAAACTTGTTGCATTGATAGCACCTTCTTTTGAACCCACTAAATCCTCTTCTTTGACCTCCAAATCTGCCTCTAAAGCCTGATCTACCTCCTCTAAATCCACCTCTCTGATCTGCAACTTGTTCTTGGACTTTGCTTGGATCCTCTTGGTTCTCATATGACTGCCTTGGGTTAGAAAATGTACCTCTTCCTCTGGAATTACTGCCTCTACCCCTGTTTGACTTGTCTTGCCTTCTCTTTAGCTTTTCTTCAGCCCTAATTGCCATTTGATAGTATTCCTCAACCGTTCTTGGATTTGCCAAACTTAACTCATCTTGAATGTTAAACCTTAACCCACTCAAATATCTAGCCACCTTCTCCGCATCATCCTCTATGTGACCTGCTCTTATACTCAGCTTATAAAACTCATCAGTATAGGCTTTAACATCCATTTCTCTTTGTTTCAGACCTTGAAGTTTCCTATACAATTGAATTGCATAGTCAGCCGGTAAGAACTTACCCTTAAGCTTGGCCACCATTCTATTCCAAGAGACAATTTTTTTGACTTGCCTTTCTTCCTTCTTTCAGTTTGCTCATAATCCCAGGGCATGACCCTTCAATTTTGTTTTTGCCAGCTTGACCTTTTGCTCCTCAAGTATATCTTCACATTCAAAGTAATTATCAAGTGCTGCAATCCAATCTAAAAGCTCCTCACCATTCAAGTTCCCTCCATATATAGGTACATCCATTTTTACCTTGTGTTTATCTGTCTTGACTGCTCTCAGTAGCTTGGCCATCCTCTGCTCATTAGGATCCAATTCCTCTTCCTCTTCTTCTTCTTCATTCTCCTCTTCCCCTTCTTCTTTAGGGTCACTCTCATCACCCATGACCATACCTCTCCTCTGCTTGGTTTCAACAGCCTCAAGCCTTGCTACCACCATATCTTGCAGTTCCTTCAATCTTCTAATCTCTTTTGCAGTATTTTCTTTCATCCCATTCATTTCCCTAGCCATAGTGTTACCTTTTGGAGGCATCTTGCTCTCTTTTGCTTCACACTTTCTCTCCCTTATAGACCTACTTATGCTTTGATACCAATTTGATGTAGAGCAAGATGGATGGTATCAACACAATCTCAATTAAACAAACTTTGCCAATTTAAGAGCCTTAACACATCAAACAAGATGATTTCCTTCACAAACTGCCTCTAGGTCTTGTAGGATAGCAAGGAGGCTTTTTCCAACATAATTCTTAAACCATACCTCATTCCCAGAATACAAACACAATTTTGAGTACCCATTTTCACATTTGAAAACATATCAAATTTGCAGGTATGATTACTCTGGAACAAAACCTTTAAAAAATGACGGCTACGCTTGGGTTTAGGCCTAATTAGGCTAGTTCAACAAGGCAACTTTGGGTTTTACAATCTCCAAACTTCAACTCTTCATTCCACAACTTTTAACATGTCACATGGGGTCTGTAGACACAATTTTCATCAATTGAAACAATCAACAAAATGTTCTTTCACCAAACCCTAAGTCTATCTAACATCCTAAGCCTAATACAAGGTGAATTTAGGCTAGGGCTACAACAAACTTGCCCCTAACTCCATCCCCTGCTCCTGCAAACACTAACAACCCTAAAAGTATCCTACCTATATCCATTCCACTGATTATCAGACCTTTTCACCGGTGGAATGGACCAAAAACCATTTTTCTTCAATCAAACCCTCTTTAGCTAGGGTTTCTGGCTGTTTGTAACAAAATAGCTCTAACTCACTCCTAACTCAATGAAAATGAATGAAATCAATTGCAAATGATAGAAGACTCAGTCCAACATCAATCCCAAAGCAATTTAGATCATTAGCAGGTCATACGGAACCGTACTACCCTGTGTAGCAGCAGAAAACACCTTGTAAATGCAGGAAAACAGAGTATTTTTATTGCTTAATCACAAAACTCATCACCAAAAGATTGCCTCGACTAAAAAAAAGGCATATTTAAACCTTTACAAACTAAAACAACTGTTCTCCATCTGACTTTTGAAATCCAACGGTTCAACTTCCTTCAAAACTCAAAAAATGCAAAGTTGCTTGGGCAACTTTTACAACTTTTAGCAACATTTACATCTTTTGACAAAACCAACCCCACATGACTCAAAACATGAAACATGGTCTCAATAGACCTTATTACAAACAAAAACATGACTCAAGCACAAAAACCTAAAATTTACCCCCCTTTTACATTATGAAGGCTAGGTGCCCCTGCACCATTGGCCCCAAAGGTTGTCACTAGACCAAAGGCTAACCTACTCCACATAAAATCTCTTTTAAACTGATAAGAACATCATTGCACAAATATGAGATGAACTTATGTAAAACATGATTCCTTAGGATGAGAAGTGAACTCTTATGGCTCACTATAGATGCTTCCTTGGATGAATCACTAAATCATGAGATGCATACAAACTACTAACCTACTCCTAAACTATTGGTGAAAGATGTTTTTGGTTTTGAGAGTATTATTAATCATAAATTCTAGGATTGGTGCTTAATCCATTGGGTTATAGTCATAGTTTACCAAGAGAAACAACACATTGAAATCACAATAGAATATAAGTTATTCATATACATGTTGAATATTTGTCATTGATGTCAAAGGTGCTTTTGGAAATTGATTTTCAGCTTTGAAATGCAAATGAAACGTAGTTGAAGTGGCGGACCTTTTTCTGTCAGCAAATTTGTTTTAAAGTGCCAAGTCAGATTTGAAATGTCAAAGGGGTCAGAAAATTTGTTTCAAAGTGCCAAGTCAGATATGAAATTTCAAAGGGGTTGAGTCATTTCTTTTGTAATGCCTTGGTCAAATTATTTCCGACGGCTTTAGGTTTGCATCGAAAATTCTTTTGACAGATTCGTTGATGGCGGCTCCCTTATTCCTTCGCAATTTATTTGCATATGCCTAACACGTCTATTTCTAGTGTCGGCTCTCTCACTGGCAACAGGTTATGGTCATTCGTAGGTGTGTGTCTGATTCAAAGTGGTGATATTATTTAATTCATGGCATTTTTTATATGGTGGACCATTCTTTAGGAAGTCATAATTGTCACCATGTTCGCAAGAAATTATTCTTGGTTGTATGCAATTTCTCCTGCACTGATAATGATATTGATTGCATTCTTTTTGGGGTCGGTTTTGCATGGAAGATGTGGTCTTAAATTCTCCACTCATTCTCTTTGGCAATGGTGTGGAAGTTGTATGTATTTGAAGACATCGCTATCTTTCTTCATTACTTGGGTTGAGTGTGGGTGCATAAGAAGATAGATGTGGCGAAGTTCACGCCATTGTGATCATCTATTCCAGGCGCAGGCAATATGGTGTGTGTGTGTGTGGGAGTTACTTTTGGCATATCATGGTTAATCTTCAAATATTATTGCTATCACCATTACCATTTTTTTACTCTCTGTGTCGGGGTTGTATCTTCTGTTATTCGTCTTTAGTATGGTATCCGTCTTTTATTGACTGTTTTTGTAGAGAGCTTGAGTGTTACCATTTTTTTTGTTGTAACAACTGCTTTCCTATTTGTGGTTGCTTTATGCAGAAGATGCGAGTATTCAAAATATGCTATTGTTATTATTCAGTGTGTGCGTTGAGCTGCAGATGGTGTTAGCCTTTTTATTGATTGTGGGACAAAATAATTTTGGGTTGATATTCTTGTATCTATGCGGCAACATAAGTATGAAGACCTGTTATGAATGAATGAAGGAGGTTGCATTCATTTAGTGAGTGTGGTTGATTTGTATGTGGTCAGTGCTGCATGACTTTGAGTTTTAATTTTTCTTTTTGCACTATTATCGACTTAAGCAAAAATGGAAATCGCTTAAGTTATTTGGTATTAGATGAAGTCAATGTGAGTGTAGGAGATGGGTCTTACCCGAATGATCTGTATTCATCATTGGATAATCTGCATATATGATGGACTGTTTTAGAGTGTTTGCAGGTGTGCTAAGAAATTCATTGGTTTAGTCTAATAAGAATGGCTATCGGGGAGGAGAGTATCAAGGAGTGCTGATATTTTGAAGTCTTTTTGACACTCGATATAATATTCGTATATATGTTGAGTTATGTGGTTTTGCAAGTATGCAAAATGTAAATTGGAATTAAGAATGTAGTGTTCCTGAGTTGAGAAAATTTTCATTGGGTTGGTGCTTCAGACATTCGAAGTTGGTGCTTGAGGGGAGTTGGTGCTTCTAGTGAGTTCGTCCTCACTTTTGTAATTTGGAGATTGTAGTCTCCTGGGTTGGTGCCCATTTGATGTTAATGAAAGTTATTGATCTGCTATGGTTTTTTACCCAAAAGGGTTTTCCACGTGATATTGGTGTTCTTGTTGATGTTTTCTCTTACAGTTTTTCTTTGTTGATTCTTATTGTTTCATGTGTTAAAGTTTTAAAATACTGATTCACCCCCTCCCCCCCTCAGTATTTTCTGTGTGCTCTTCAATACATACACTAGAGATATGATATCAAACAACTGAACACTAGAGATATGATATCAAACAATTGAACATACTTAATAATCCCTCTCCAAATTGTAGAAATTTATATGGAATAAAGAAGAGACCATTATAAAGTTTGCGATGATTGAGAATGCTATGACATTTATCAAATCCTTATTACAATTATATTAACAAATGTGGCAAGAGAAAACCCCAAGCTAGAATGTTGTCACAATTTGTCAGATAGAAGTCCCCTTGACAATCTACAAATGACCAAGGAGACATTTTGTTACATACACTAATTATAGATTTACAACCTCCTTGTGATTTACAAAATGCGTTGCTTTGTAGGCGACTAGACTTGTAGGAGTTGAAACCCTAGACAATCCTCAACACTTGTAGTCACATGAGAAGAAAAAATTATCAACCATTTGTTTGGAAGACAAACTTGTATATATGGCATTTTCCTTGGTTGCCTAGTTGCTTGTGGGAATTTGATTGAGAATAGGAGTTCATAAATGTAGCACACAAGATAGGTGAAATCCCACGAAATTTGTGAGATGGACAATTTGGAATAGGCTTGAAGATCATCTATCTAGAACTCAACCATTGCATTCATGGAAAATTGGACGTATTCACCATCTACCATTGAAATTACATGTAGATTTGGGCCTTTAGGGTGAACAATGGTTTTTAGGTGGGAAAAACCTCTTGGAGTAGTTGTAGAAGTCAAATCGGCTCATTAATGGCATCCTAGGAAGATTTGACAAGTGTCAAAGGCAATTTGGAAGAAATGTTGGATTTTGATGCAAGACAGGATGTTAGAATGGGAGATGTGGGACTATATGCGGGGATGGAAATCCAAAAGTCCATTGAAACTCTGCACATAGATGAAAATGAATGAGTTGAGGATGTGAGAAAACATGTAGGGAAAGGATGTAGAGCTGGATGTAAGAACATCCCATAGTCCAGAAGAATTTTTCATGACAAGAGGAAAGGAGTGGCAAAGCCATTGGGCAACTTTACGGGAATATGATGTAGAAATGACGTTTTGGGTGGAAGGTTGCAATGGAAGTCTGAAAGTCCATTGAAACCATGTAGAAGAAAGAATTAAGCAAAGAAAGTGCTTGGGAGAAATGTGGGAAAAGATGGAAGGATGAGAGGTTGAGGGTTTAGGAGGTGAAGGGAATTCAAAAGAAGTCCATTGGAACTTTGCATGAGGGATTGAAAATGATGTGGGAAAAACATATGCAACCAACAAAGGGAAGTGGAGGTAGAAATGGAGGAAGTCTAAAGGTTTTAAAGTGCAACAAAATTTTGCAAAAAGAGACTTGGAATGAATGTAGGAAATGATTAGGAATTGTAGGTCTAGATGTTAAGAGGTGTAGGGGAAATGGAAGAAGTCCAAGTGAGCCCCACAAGTCCACAAAAGAGAAATAGGGAAAGGAGGAAGTGTTGCTGGAATTGGTAGTGGAGAAGAATGGAGGTCAGGATGAAGAAGGGAATGGGAAGAAATCTAGACGAACCTTGCAAGTCCGCAAAGCATATGAAACTTGATTGGATGTAATGTCCCCTTCCTAGACAGTTCGTGTAATTGAGGGGTTAGCCTATCATTTTGACCCTCATAGGCTGATAATTGTGGTTAGAGGGTCTTCTATTGCAGTTACCCAGTGGTTAGAGACATTACTACACATTCTGATTCAAGTTTGAGCCTTTGCAGACGTTCACAGAGTGATATTTTGGCACTTACTATTTATAGTAAGTCAGGCTATCAGGGTATACTATTTCTGGCAGGGCACCTGGTTCAGTTGGCATTCCCAGAATCAACCCAATTTTGCAGTTGAATTAGCAAATTGGTGATAATTGGAGCATTTAATGATAATTAATTAATTATTGATATGACTTTATATTATAAAGTAAAATTATAAGATATTAATGATTAAAAGGAATATTATAAAGTTATTAAATGACTTTATAATAAAGTGGGGCCATTATTATTTAATGAGTAATTAATACTCATGGAGAAGTACGCCCACTTAAAGATTATTTTCCTAAGTCTTCAAAAGGTAAAATTAATTATCATTAAAACATTATAAAGTGCTTTTTGGGGAATCGAGCTTTTGAGAAGAGTATTAATTTGCTCAAAGACAAATCGAACTCATTATGTTGATTATTCTAATTTGTCTTATTTTCTCTAAGAGCTTTGGAGTTTGTGAAGAAACAAGGGTTTCTACAAATTTCGTGCATTTTCAGACTTTGCGGAATGATACCTCTTTAGAATCAAGCATACTGAGGTTGTGGAAGATCAACTGAAGATTGCTAATCAGAGTGGCTTCATACAGGAGTCATATTTGTGCTCATAAGTGAAGAACGAGCAAGGGTTTGAAGGAAAAATCATTAAATAAAGGAGAGATCGAATCTCAGCCACATTCATTCAGATTTTAGGCACCTTTCTTCCAGCTGTACGGCTTTATTCATTGCTGCCAGGCTGTACTTCTTCAGCACTCAGGTGTGTGAGTCAAGGAGCTGAAACGCCTTGCCTTTTTGACATCCAACTCTTCTAATTGGATCGCCTATTCTTCTAGAGGTGTTGGACACCATTCCTGTGAAGGAGATTGAAGTCTTTCAGCCAGATCGAAATTATTAGTTGAAGTATTTATTGCTGCAATAAAAATCAGGTTCTTTAATTAAATTATTCGCTGCCTTTTTATATGCATGTGAGCCCTTTTACATTGTAATTGTTCATTTGATAAAAGAAAGGCATTTGCAACTTTATGGTATCTAGTTTGCATCAATATTAGTTTCTTTCATTGTAAATTTCTTGCCTGCATCATTATATATTAAAAAATACCAAAAAAAACCATATACTTGCAAAAACCACAAAAAACATTACAAAATCAGCAAAACACAAAAAATTGCATTCTTCCACATTAGTTTGGGGTTGAGAGACACCGGGTCTCTTACAGTGGTATTAGAGCACAGTTATCCTGCCATCCTGTGCATATCAGATGTTATTACAAGAGTAGAGATATCATATTTTACACTAAGGGTAGAGGAACAGGGAAAGGAGATTGGATAGGTCCACCGGTTCCGGAAGGAGATACAGTCTCAGGGACTTTGGGTATTCACAGATCGAGTTCTGGTAGTAGTGAAGACAATGTCGCGACACTTATGGCAGATAGGGAGATTCCTAGGGAGTCACCTATAGATTCAGGAAAGGAACATGCTAGAGGGGAGAGTCCATAGATAGAGTTCAGGAGAAGACATGACAACATGATGGATATGATGTCTCAGCTGATGGGCACGATGAGGTAGTATGTCCCACCACAGTAGCATGTCTTTTAGATAGGACAATCTAGTGGAACTACGGGAGTAGATCAGCCACAGGTGTCAGTTCAGCAACGGTCATCTTTCAGTATTCCAGAGCGTAGGCTTGGACAACCTACTTTTATTACCAGAGAGGCCCCTCCAGTTCAGCAGGTAGAGCAGTAGGTCCCTCAGCCTGAGTTTCAGACACCATAGGGTATGTCAGTGGTAGACGTGACCAGACACTTCGCTGAGTATTCGACATTGGTTCCTGAGATCAGGCAAGCCTTGTCTTTTCATGAGTTTATGGATGTACATAGACCCAGAGGTGGGGGTAGATTTGAGCGTAGAGCTCCCTAGCAACAGCCACCACCATCATAGGTGAATAGAGATCTCCAACATGCAGTTAGCAAGATCATCTTGCCATACTTTGATGGTTCAGACAAGAGTTCAGCGAGGTCTTGGGTTCAAAAATTAGATAATTATCTAGCCTTGAGACCCATGCAGGAGGACGAGTCCATTAAGTTTGCTACCCTACATCTTGATGGTTTAGCGCATGATTGGTGGCATCACGACTTGTACACACTTGGCCATCACATGGTTACCACCTATCAGGAGTTCACCAACAGGCTCATAGAGCGTTTTGACTAAAAGGATCCAAAACTCTATTTCAGAGAGCTAGCTCTACTCAAGCAGTCAGGCAGTTTGGATACATATATTAGTGAGTTCCAGAAGATTTCAGTTATGGTGACAGGCATATCCGAGAGGAGACTTGTCATTTTGTTTATTGAAGGGTTGTATGAGCCTATGAGAGGCTGGGTCAAAGCATTTGATCCCCCTACTCTATAGGAGGCTATCCAGAAGGCACGTAGTATGGAACTTGTAGCACCTCGCAGCAAGTTTTCTTCTAGTTCATCATCATATTCGAGGCCTAACAAATCATTTGAAAAGAAGAAAGATAAATCTGATTTAAAGAAGAAGGGTGCACCACCTTTTGATCATGAAACTTTGAACGAGTTGTGCAAGAAAAAGTTATGTTTTTGGTGTAAGGAACCATATGATGAAAAACATGAGTGCCCTCTTCTTCCTAAGGCAAAAAGTAAGCAAATGGAATGGTTTTATGAGGGTGAAGAGCAATCTGATTCGTCAGACCAGCAAGCTGACTCAGAGCATTCAGATGATGAGAAATCCGAAAATGATAGTGAAAGTGATGGTGTAAAGAAGCTACAGGAGGCACACTTGACTAGTCTTCAGAGAGATGGTTCTTTCAGGCTACGTGGGTTTCTAGCTAGTCAGAAAGTCATAACACTTCTCGACACCGGTGCTACACATAATTTTATGGATGCACGTTTGGTTGAGAGGCGTGGCATACAGATAGAGGAGTTTGAGGGTATCAGGGTTAAGGTAGCTGATGGATACACCCTCAAATGTGACAGGAAAATATGAGACCTCCCTATGCGGCTCAATAATTATGAATTCAAGGCAGATTTTTTATGTAGTAAATATGGGAGATATTGATGTAGTACTTGGCATGGCATGGCTTCATGATTTGGGTGAGTTCACACTTAAATTTCGTGACATGGAGATGAAGTTTAAAGTCAATGGGAAGCCACATGTGATAAAAGCCATCAGGGAAAGCAGCTTGAGAGTTGTATCTTTTAGGTGAATGGAGAGGCTCATTCGTCATGATATGGTAGACTTGGCTGCTGAATGTATGTTGGAGGAGGGCGCATTGAGCATATTATCGAGTTGGAGGAGGGCGCAAAGCCCATTATGATCACTTCGTATAGACACCCGGAGCGGCTTAAAGATGAGATAGAGAAAACAATCAGTGAGCTGCTAGCTATGGGGCATATCAGACCAAGCAAGTCACCTTTTGCTTCATTTGTGCTATTGGTGAAGAAAAAGGATGGTTCACTCAAAATGTGTATAGACTACCACCAGCTAAACAAGAGAACAATAAAAAACAAGTATCCTATACCCCGCATAGATGAGTTGATTGATGAGTTGCACGGAGCATGCTACTTCACTAAAATTGACTTGAGATCCCGGTACCATTAGATTCGGATGAGAGAGTAGGATATAGAAAAGACTGCTTTCAGATGCCATTGTGGTCATTTCAAGTTCCTAGTTATGCCATTTGGTTTAACCAATGCTCCTGCCACCTTTCAGGCCACGATGAACAGGCTTTTCAGTTCTTAGCTGCAAAGATATGTCTTGGTCTTCTTTGATGATATCTTGGTGTACAGCAGGACATGGGAGGAGCATTTAGCTCATCTGGATATAGTCTTGAGCATTCTGGATAGGGAGTCCTTGTATGCCAAGGAGTCCAAATGTGTATTAGGCATGACTGAGTTATTGTATCTTGGCCACATCATCAGTGTAGATGGAGTTCGGATGGACCCTGAAAAGGTCCGAGCTATACTTGAGTGGCCTATATTAGAGAACCTTACCCAGCTCAGAGGAATCATTGGGTTATGTGCTTTCTATAGGCGGTTTGTCAGTGGGTTCTCTCGACACGCAACACCTTATTGATTTGACAAAAAAGGGGGCATTTGTTTGGTCACCACAGGCCCAGGAGTGTTTTGATAGGTTTAAGGTGATTATGACTTCATGTTCGGTGTTAGCATTGCCAGACTTTACGAAGCCTTTTGAGCTATATTGTGATGCCTTAGGGGAAGGCATTGGCGCGGTGCTTATGCAGGAGTGACACCCTATTGCTTTCGAGAGTAGGAAGCTTAGGGGACCTGAAAGGGGTTACAACATCTACGACAAGGAAATGTTAGCCATCATGCATGTGTTGGCTAAGTTCAGGCAATATCTGGTGGGTAGCAAATTTAGTGTGCGTACTAACCATAATAGCCTGAAACACTTCCTTGGACAGCAAGACTTAAATGAACGACAACAAAAGTGGGTCAACAAATTGCAGTCGTATGATTTTGATATCTCCTTTGTTAAGGGGAAACAAAATGTTGTAGTTGATGCCTTGTCTCCTTGACCCCAGTTGAATTTTATGGCACAGATTTCAGAGGACTGGAGGCACAGGATTATTGTTGAATATGCCAAGAACCCGTGGGCTTCTGGCATTGTGGATGGGATAGGGCAGGATAACAGATATTCCGTTGTGAATGACTTGATCATTTACAAGGGAAGGATTTTCTTGATTCCAGATTCAGAAATGAAGAACATAGTTCTGAGAGCCTTTCATGATCTTCCTATGGCGGGCCATCCCAGATATTTCAAAACATATAAGTAGGTTCGGGAACGGTTTACTTGGAAAGGGCTTAAGACAGAGGTTCTTTAGTATGTCCGAGAGTGCCCTATTTGTCAGTAGAACAAATAGGAACACACCTATCCTGCTGGCTTGCTTTAGCCACTTCTGATTCCTGACAGGAAGTGGGAATGTTTATTGATGGATTTTATCACGGGCTTGCCGAAAGCCCAAGGGAAGGATTGTATATATGTAATTGTTGATCGGCTGACAAAATACGCACACTTCTTTCCGATTTCTACTACATACACAACATCGCAGACTGTAGGGCTCTTTTTCCGAGAGGTATTCAGGTTACATGGTTTGCCTCAGACTATAGTGAGCGATAGAGACAATCGATTCATGAGTAACTTTTGGTAGGAGTTATTTAGGTTATGTGGAACCGAACTTACCCCTAGTACCAGCTACCATCCACAGATAGATGGATAGACGAAGATCGTCAATAAGTGGGTGGAAGGATATCTGCGAAACTATGTAGCTGGACAACAGAGAGCTTGGGTGAAGTGGATATACCTCTACGAGTATTGTTATAACTCCACTCGCCACATGACCATATAGATGACACCATTCATGGCACTATATGGGTATGAGGCGCCCAACTTCTTGGACTTAGTGTTGAGTGACAGTAGAGTGCCCAGTGCAGGAGATCTCTTACGGAATAATTAGGATATTATGCGGTCTCTCAGAGATAATATTCAATGGGCACAAAATCAGCAGAAGCAGTATGCTGATCAGAAAAGGGTTGAGTGTTCTTTTGTAGTGGGTGACATGGTGTATCTCATGTTGCAGCCTTACCGACAGTCCACTCTGATCCACTCTGAGGAGGAGTGGTGCAGAGAAGTTGAAGCCTCGTTACTATGGTCCATTCAAAATTATTAGACGAGTGGGCGAGGTTGCTTATGAGTTGGATCTACCGGCGGATAGCAGGGTTCATAATGTGTTCCACGTTTCGTCCCTGAAGAAGGCGTTGGGTCAGCATGTTGTTCCCTCTCCAGTTTTGCCACCCCTAGACGATGAGGGGAAATTGATTCTCGTACCTGAGGCCATCCTCGATGTGAGAGAGAGACACCTTCGGAGGTGGGTTATTAGGGAGTATCTGATAAAATGGAAGGACTTGCCGGTAGAGGATGCTACTTGGGAGTCAGAGGAGATCTTACAGCATCCAGAGTTGAGATTGCTTGAGGACAAGCAATTTCAGGGAGGGCGGATTGTAATGTCCCCTTCCTAGACAGTTCGTGTAATTGAGGGGTTAGCCTATCATTTTGACCCTCGTAGGCTGACAATTATGGTTAGAGGGTCTTCTATTGTAGTTACCCAGTGGTTAGGGACATTACTACACATTCTGATTCAGGTTTGAACCTTTGCAGATGTTCACGAAGTGAAATTTTGGCACTTACTATTTATAGTAAGTTAGGCTATCAGGGTATACTATTTCTGGCAGGGCACCTGGTTCAGTTGGCATTCCCAGAATTGACCCAGTTTTGCAGTTGAATTAGCAAATTGGTGATAATTGGAGCATTTAATGATAATTAATTAATTATTGATATGACTTTATATTATAAAGTCAAGTTATAAGATATTAATGATTAAAAGGAATATTATAAAGTTATTAAATGACTTTATAATAAAGTGGGGCCATTATTATTTAATGAGTAATTAATACTCATGGAGAAGTATTCCCACTTAAAGATTATTTTCCTAAGTCTTCAAAAGGGAAAATTAATTATCATTAAAACATTATAAAGTGCTTTTTGGGGAATCGAGCTTTTGAGAAGAGTATTAATTTGCTCAAAGACAAATCGAACTCATTATGTTGATTATTCTAATTTGTCTTATTTTCTCTAAGAGCTTTGGAGTTTGTGAAGAAACAAGGGTTTCTACAAATTTCGTGCATTTTCAGACTTTGAGGAACGATACCTCTTCAGAGTCAAGCATACTGAGGTTGTGGAAGATCAACTGAAGATTGCTAATCAGAATGGCTTCATACAAGAGTCATTTGTGCTCATAAGTGAAGAACGAGCAAGGGTTTGAAGGAAAAATATTAAATAAAGGAGAGATCGAATTCAGCCACATTCATTCAGATTTCAGGCACCTTTCTTCCAGCCGTAAGGCTTTATTCATTGCTGCCAGGCCGTACTTCTTCAGCACTCAGGCGTGTGAGTCAAGGAGCTGAAACGCCTTGCGTTTTTGACATCCAGCTCTTCTAATTGGATCGCCTATTCTTCTGGAGGTGTTGGACGTCATTCCTATGAAGGAGATTGAAGTCTTTCAGCCAGATCGAAATTATCAGCTGAAGTATTTATTGCTGCAATAAAAATCAGTTTCTTTAATTAAATTATTCGCTGCCTTTTTATATGCATGTGAGCCCTTTTACATTGTAATTGTTCATTTGATAAAAGAAAGGCATTTGCAGCTTTATGGTATCTAGTTTGCATCAATATTTGTTTCTTTCATTGTAAATTTCTTGCCTGCATCATTATATATTAAAAAATACCAAAAAAAACCGTATACTTGCAAAAACCACAAAATGCATTACAAAATCAGCAAAACACAAAAAATTGCATTCTTCCACATTAGTTTGGGGTTGAGAGACACCAGGTCTCTTACATTGGAAGTTGGGAATAGGAGGATGTGGGAATGTAGAAGAGGATAGGAGGTTAGGACATGGAAAGGAAATGGAAGAAACCCAAATGAACTCTACAATTCCGCAAAATGGAAAAGGGGAAAGGAGTAGGAGAATGCGAGAATGAGGAAGAGGACAAGAGGTGAGGACAGGGAAGTTGAAGTCCAAATGTTTGTTGAAATATTGCAAATTGATGGATTGAAGTAAAAGGAAAGCAAGAAGGGACTTGATGCACTTTAGTGGAATTTCTATGCTGAACTGACAGTCAGGACAGGAGGTAGACAAATAGAAGTCTAGTAGTCCACAAAAACTCTGCAACTCTACACAAATTGACAAAAATGACCAAAACCTTCCTAGACTAAGAACCTTTTTGGGTTTCTTCAATTTCCAACGTTTGTTAGGAACATGGGGGATGATGAGGAACAACGCATAGGAAAATTTGACCAAGGGAGACCCATTTGAAGATTCCTTAGGTTGGTTATAGGTGATGGGAAAAATGAGGCCTAATGCACAAAGGGTTGGGACTCAAGCAATTTTTTGTATTGTCAAATTGAGTCTCAACATTGTCTCTAATTGGGGGCATGTATCTCTTGTATGCACAGTGAGAACCTAGTTATCTCTGGCAGCAGATCACAAAAATGGACAGGACAACAAGTAGGGGATTAGGACAATTACAGTTAACCATGACCAATAGTGGTCACAATTGCACAAGGATAAAACACACACACAACATAATATGTACAAGGCAGAACACATCACTTACAAGAAGTAATACTTAATCCATAGTGTCATGAACTAGTAGCTCCATGAGATCTATGGCTAAACTCATGAGGTAGCATGCACTATGACCATACTCCTCAGCAAATTTATATGGCCATGCCACAAGCCATACTCTTCTCCAATTTGAGCATTTAATTGGTATCCCATTGTGATTCTTCCACACCAAATCATTATGCACCAGCACATACATTTTAGACTGAAACCTCAGTGTTGTTTTTTGATTACTATTCATTCCATAGGGATAGCTCATATTCTCTAGACAAAATATATCATCCCTATACCCTGGATCATCCTTGAGGTGACAAAAGTTGGATGCACAATTGGAATTTACTTCCATAGTGCATACCTCCATTTGTCATCATGTAAAGACTTGCTGACAAATGCAATTGGTTGTTCATACCCATCTTCATTCTCTTGAAGCACAACAACAACAGAAGTATAGGATGAAGCAGAGGGGAAGAGCTGAAAATGCTCAGAATAATCTGGACTTATCAAGACCAGTGGTTTTTGAAGAGCGTCCTTGATTTCTACATATGCTTTAGTTGGTTCCTCACCCCAAGTGATTGATTGATTTTTCATTCATATCCTCAATAGGAGTAGGGGAGAGGAGAAAATCAGCAGTTCCTTGGTCTTGTTCATCATAATATCCATTGCGAAGGTCAGAACCATCATCAAAGTATGGCACTTCATTTGTGGTCTTATAGCTGTCCTCAACAATGTGCAGCAGTTTCTCTTCTCTTTGTAGGTTGATCTCCTTTGGTTCTTCCTTCTCTTTGTCTGCACATTGTTCTTCCAATGGTTGGGATTGAACTGGTTGTGCCTTATCTTCTGGATTCGCTCCTTCTGAAACATCTGTAGCAGCTGATGTTACAACATGTTCATGGGATTTTGGCACATCTTTCTTCTTTACTGTCCACTGCTGTACTAGATTCTTCTTCTCCATCACCTTCTTTGCAACATTGCTGTTCCTTGTTTCAACTTTTACTCTTTGCTTTTCCTTGCTGTTGTTCATGTTACTTCTATTTGATCTAGAAGCAATAGGATCACTTCATGCATGCATTTTCCTATCTCGTGGTTGAGATCCATTTTGGACTTGCACTATTGTTGCATCTGTATGGGCTGTTATGTTTTCACTTGATGCCTTGGGCTGTTGGTATCTCTGTTGCATGAGTTCCTTTGAAGTTTCAAAATTATGAGTGGGCAACTCATACTTGTTTGAACCAGCTCTATGATCATATTGAAAGGTTAGATACACTGCATCATATTTAGTATATTCATTTTCTTGTCCCATGGAATCATGGTCAAACACATAATATTGATTAACCTCATCCTCATAGTACTCATCATAACTCTTTTCATAAAGGAGTTCTTCCTCTTTTCTCTTTGAGAGGGCAATTGGACATTTGAGTGCAACAAATTGAGCTTTGAGCAACTCATGTCTTGCCTAACCTCGTTCAACTTCATCTCTATATGACATATTGGGAGAAGTGAGATGATGGCCATCAATGTGTGCTTTCACATTTTGATATTCCATGATGAAATCTTGCAAATATGCACCAATGAATCTATCCCTATCTCTTTTACCAATAGGTATATCACTCCATTGTATCTCATACCTAAGCCTTCACACTTATCTAATTTTTTTGGCTATGTCATTAGTTGAATCTTTAGAAGTATATAGGGATTGATTTCTTACATCTATGAATGAACCATTTGTACCTAATGTTCCTACTTTTGGATCTTGATAGGTAGGTCCCAGCGACTTACCAATGTCTTCAGCTTCCCACATTGTTTGTCGTCTCCTTGTATGAGTTGTAGCTTCTTCTTGTCCTTGCTGGTATTTGGGTTGCTTTCTTCTTTCCATCTTCAAGTCTTTTGATTTGTAAACTGATTTTCGGTTTGATTGAAACATAGTCACCACTCTTCACTTGGAAGAGACAAATTTCTTCTAGTAGCTGAAACTCTAGAGTACCAAACAAGAACTTACATCTTGTTGCCATTCTGTTCGTGTAAGTTGATGGGATCTTCAAATTATGGACCAAGATAAACACATCCTTGACAATGATACCATTTTGTTGGTGTAAGTTGATGGGTTGCTAACTTACAAAACTGACAATGTTGGGTTACTAGGGCCTTCAAAAAATGAATTAGATTAAAACATTCTTGGCAACGGGGCCATTCTGTGGTTGCCAAAATTGCTGCCCACACTCCTAGAGGAATCAATTTGCTTCAAGGCTAGGGAAATGTTGTCCTAAAGGGGGATTGATCAGCTCATCAACATAATGTGAGTAATTTAAGGTCAATTGTTGAGAGTGGGTGTTCTCTCCCTCACTTTAGGCTTAGCTAAACCTAGGAGAGTGTTCCCAGAGGTATCCTCAACATGATTGATCACAATTGAAGATAAATAAATTGAAGTTGTTGCAATTGTACTCAATCTACGCTTGGCCCCAAAGGTTGTCACTAGACCAAAGACTAACCTACTCCACATAAAACTTCTTTCAAGCTGATAAGAATGCCATTGCACAAATGTAAGATGGAGTAATGCAAAACATGATCCCTTTGGATAAGAACTCTTATGGATCACTATACATTCTTCCTTGGATGAATCACTGAATCATGGGATGCATACAAACTACTAACCTACTCCTAAACTATTGGTGAAAGATGTTTTTCATTTTGAGAGTATGGTTGATCATAACTTCCAAGACCAGCGCCTAATCCATTGGGTTATAGAGTCATAATTTACCAAGAGAACAACACATTGAAATCACAACAAAATATAAGCTATGCATGTACATACACTAGAGATATGATATCAAACAATCGAACATACTTAATGACCCCTCTTTGAACTGCAAAAAATCATATGGAATAAAGAAGAGAGCATTACAAAGATTCAATGAATTACAATGCTGCAATACTTATCAAATCTTTTTTACAATCATACCAGACAATGTGGCAAGATAAAACCCTAAGTTAGAATGTTGTCACAATTCATCACATAGAACTTCCCCTGAAGATCTACATATGGCCAAGGAGACATTTGGTTACAAACACCAATTATAGATTTATAATCTCCTTGTGATTTACAAAACGTGCTGCTTTGTGGGCAAGTGGACTTTTAGGAGTTGATATCTTAGACAATCCTTGGTGCTTTAAGTCACGTGAGAAGTAGAAGTGACCAATCCTTTGTTTGGAAAACAAACTTGTATATATAGCGTTTTACTTAGTTGCCTAGTTGTTTGTGGGAATTTGATAGAGAACATGAGTTCATAAATGTGGTGTGCAAGAGAAGTGAAGTCCTATGAAATCTGTGAGATGGATGATTTAGAATAAGCATGAAGATCACTGGCAATTGGAACTCAACCATCACATTCATGGTGAATTAGAACTCTTCACCATCCACTGTTGAAATTGCATGTAGATCTATGCCCTTGGGATGAATAATGGTATTTAGGTAGGAAAAACCACTTAGAGTAGTTGCATGTACAAAATTGGTCATTAATGGTGTCTTGGGAAGATCTGGTAAGTGACAGAGGCAATCTAGAGGAAATGTGGGAATCCAATATAGATGCAAGACTGGACATGGAGGTGGAAGTTCGAAAGTCCATCGAAACTCCGCATGTAGATGAACATGAGTGAATTGAGGATGCAAGAAAACATGTGGGGAAAGGATGTAGAATCGAAGGTAAGAACATCTTGTAGTCTAAAGGAACTCCACATGACATGAGGAAAGGAGCAGAAAAGTCATTTGGCAACTTTGTGGGAAGACAATGTAGAAATGAGGGTTAAGATGAGAGGTTATAATGGAAGTCTATAAGTCCATTGAAATTCCATAGAAGAAAGAATTGAGCAAAGGAAGTGCTTGGGATAAATGTGGGATCTCGCTGCAGAACTATAGGTCAAGATGGGATGTGGGAATATCTATTAAAAGTCCATAGAAAAAGAATCAGAGGAAATGCAAGAAAAGATGGAAAGATGGGAGGTTGAGAGATCAAGAGGTGAAAGGAAGACAAGAAATTTGTTGGAACTCTACATGAGAGATTGGAAATGATGTGGGAAAAACATGCAAAACCAACAAAGGGGAAGTGGAGTTAGAACTAGAGGAGGTCTAGAGGTATGAAAGTGCGACAAAATTGTGCAAAAAGGGACTTGAGAGGAATGTAGAAAATGATTAGGGAATTGGAGGTTTGGATGTTAGGAGATGGAGGGGAAATGGAAGAAGAGTCCCAATGAACCTCGTAAGTTCGCAAAAGGCAAACAAGGAAGGGAGGAAGGGTTGTGGGAATCAAGAGCAAAGAAGGATTGGAGGTCAAGAGGGAGAAGGGAATGGGGAGAGATCAGGATGAACCTTGCAAGTTTGTAAAGCTTATGAAACTTGATTGGAAGTTGGAAATGGGAGAATGTAGGGATATTGAAGAGGATAGGTCGGGACATGGAAAGGAAATGGAAGAAGTCTGGATAAGCTCTGCAATTCTGCAAAAGGGAAAAGGGAAAAGGAGCAGGAGAATGAGAGAATGCAGGGATGTAGAAGAGGTTGAGAGGTGAGGACAAGGAAGTTGAAGTCTAGACATTAGTTAAAATTTGACAAATTGATGGAACAAAGGAAAATTAAAACAAGAAGGGACTAAATAGATTTTAGCGGAATTTCTATGTGGGTAGAGGCAAACAACTAGAAGAGGTATGATAGTCCACAAAAACTCTGCAACTTTGCAAAACTTGAGGAAAATGACCAAAACCTTTTGAGATTTAGAACTTTTTTGGATTTTTGCAAATTCTAGCATCTATTAGGAATATGGGAGATGATGAGGAACAACACTTAAGGAAATTTAGCCAAGGGAGATCCATTTAAATATTTCTTAGATTGGTTATAAACTTATAGGTGATGGGAAAAATGAGGCCTAATGCACAAGGGGCTAGGACTAAAGCAATTTCTTGCATTGCTAGATTGAGTCCCAACATTGTAGCAACATACTAGCAATCCTTTAAAGTTATTTCTAAATATTGCTTGTCTTTGGAGGGAAAAGTAGACAGAGGTGAACTAGGCGAACCAAAGAGCAGAGGTGCACATTGAGCAGTATCATTTCCATGCAGCATAGGATGAATCTACGAACGAGGAAAATACCTAGAACAAACTCGACCTAGAATAAAGCACATGCCTTGCATAGGATTTGAGGCATTATATTGATAAAGAGGTACCATTACCTATACCAGCAAAGTTGATTTGAAAATCTCTATCAAGGTCACACATCTTTGGTCATTGAGCTGAGTACCTCTATCCACTTGTTATTTACTTTCCTAGTTTAGTATTACTTACTGAATTATCCATAGCCCACCTCAATTAGTTAATCTAGGTTAGTTTGTGCTTATGTGTATGCATTTAATTTGATTAGCCTAGATTAAACTGGGGAAAAGTTTATTTTCCTATACAATAATATTACATGTTAAAATTGATGATAAATTATAAATTATTGTGTTATAGTAGAAGAAGACTATACATATTTGACTAGATTATGTTCATTTTGTATTATTACTATATTTTATTTTGATAAACATTTTGGATAACCAATTTTAATCACATTTTGAGAAAAGAGTCCTTGGGTTGATATCCTAGCATCCTTCTGTGCAATTGTTAAAAACTTTTTATACCTCTCGACATCATCTTCGAACCCACTTATCTCCCTCTTTGGAGCGCTCAGTTCAAGTGTAGTTAACCAATTTGCTGTATATTGTTTTCTCTAAAACAATGCACAAAAAATAAGTTTATTGAAATAAGCCTTTAAGTCTGCCTACATATTCGACAAAAATTCTTGATCTTTAATTATCAAAAGATCCAAGTGCCATATCATCTAGAAGGATTTTCAAGTGACCTTTCACGATCGACTTATTCCCTATATTGTTTAAACTTGCATAGTTAAAAAACTTGCAATTGGCGTCAAACAATTTTGACTTGGACTTAGTGACTTGGCAAAAATTTGGCAAAATTTTGCAAATTAAAAAAATACTTAAATTTCAAGCAAAATATAGTCACACAATGTATCAAATGAGTTTGTAGAGCACTGGGGAAGTGTTTTCTATTAGATTTGGCTGAAAAATCCAAAATTATGATACAGCAGATGTGGAAGGAGGATCCAAGTGAAAATGGAGGCTTACCACAATTTCTTCCAGCTCTCTATTGTTATGTGATTACAAGAGCAAAGCAAATACAACCACACCTCATTAGGTTCTATTTATTCTATGCAAACATGTCTATCAGGGCATTTGAAACTGCAACATCTCTTCAAAAATCTACTTTCAAATGATTCTTGATGGATCTTCATTCTCTGTCCTAAAGATCCAAGTTTAGCACAAGCTAGGAGGATGCTGGCTTAGATTGACAAGTCAAGGCTTATACCTTCCAATTTTGTTTGCTCAGAAATACCCAAGTATTTTAGAAAACACAAATTATGCATATCCAGTACTCATTACAGTGAATGGAATGAAATTTCATTTAGTCATATTCTCAAACAATTCATGTGCCTTCCGTATGCTGGCAGTCACGCCTATAGCATGTAACAAAACATAATTATCAATTAGTTTTTGTTGGATCTCCATACCAAGGTGAAGAGCTTCCATCATGGCATAAATTAGGAGTGTGTTAATAAAGGTTGTTAGTTTGGATTTGTCAGTGCATTTTAATTGTTTTTTTATGTTTCTCCAAACCCTTTTCCTAAGAACCAAGTTTGATGTCTTCTGGGAGGATGCTGCCAATGGATGAAGAGTCTGCATTTACACCTGAAACATGCAACTGCTCTTCTAAAGTTTATTATTGCACTATTATTACCTTGTAAAATTTGGTCAATTTAATAAATATATATTCATATTATGGTCTAAAGGAGTCATCTCATCATCGCTATTATTACCTTTAAACTTTGACAAAAGAAGTAATTGGTATTTCCTTTATCGAGTATAAGTTTTGGCTAATTTAATAAATGTACCTTTTAAATTTATATTCAAAATGCCATTAACATTTTTCTTCAATCTGATAAATGAACCCAATTTTCAGTAAATATATTTAGAAAGGGTAAAAAAGACTGGCTAGTTTTTTCATGCTGTAAGTAAATAAGTTTCAACTAGAATTTAAGTTATTTGCTTTTCACATGTCTGATACTATTTGTTGTTGTTTTATCTATGCCCCAAGTTGGCCAGCTTGGAGGCATTTGCCACTGCACAGTGTGTGAAGGTGAATCCTGATACACCACAAAAACAAGTTCGTTATTTCACTTTATCAGGTATTCTCATTAACACAAAACCCCAATTATTGATCTTATGTTTTTGCAGCTAGATCTAAACTTATAAGGGTTGGATTTTGTGGATTAGTTACCTGCTGGTATTCGAGCATATGACTCAGCAAATAACTAGTGTCTAAACATTTAACTATACTTCGATATTGGACTAATTATACACGATTCTCACTTTACAAGGTGTTGGTCCTTTGTCTTGATAACTTTGTTGAATTATTGGTCTTGGTAAGGAAATTTTTTGAGAAGTGTAAAATGTTTA
>VDFB02037353.1:0-37733 GCA_007258455.2 Sequoia sempervirens
GCATTGATTACACAGAATGAAGTCCTAGAAAAAGTGAAGGTTGATACTACCTGAGTTGAAGAACGGATGAAGGAAATTCGGAACAAGATTCTACCTGTGGCTGTAGATGCACTTGAGAAAGACATTGTTCGAGAGGACATGCAACTTGAAAACTTGAGGCACAAAGTTCAAGAAATTTTCTTCGCCACCATTGGGCTGATCCTTAAGCAAAATTTGACTAAGGTTGCCAAATTCTTGTCCATCTGGCATGCCTTCCAGCGACAGGAATCAAAGTGGGAGATTGCTTTTGTAGAATGTGCAAATGATTTGGACCTACTCGAATACAAGGTCAACATGTTGCCACTTGTCACAATCGAGGAGGTTAGCACAATAGTTTCCAGATTCATCTAGTACAATGCCACTCAACAGGATAAGGATGCACCCCAACAAATATAGCTCCTCACAACACTTCACTTACTAATAGTTGATTGTATTATGGGAAACCCTAGTTAGGGTTACTTTGTTTTGATCTCTACCGTTGATCATGGATCAATCTTGGCCGTCTATTTCATTTTCAAAACTCTATATAAACTCTTGTTTTCTCATTTCATTGTATGGGAGAGAGTCTTATGAAATTGTTGCTCATAGCTACTTTGAGAATAAAAGTTCATATTGCATGATTTGCTTTGAATCCTTCTATTGTCAAGTGGTTGCATGGTTACATATTCTTCTTCCACCTAGAATAGATTAAAGTAGTATTTGATTTGAATGCATGTTAGATGAATGATAGATTGATAGTATAGATTGGTGAAACTTTCGCTCATACTTTCTTTGAATGGATGATTTTCGTTCAATGCGTAAAGTTAGACTGAGCTTATAATGTGGATGCTTTAATGCTTACTTTGAATAATATTATTCTCTTGATGGTATCATTCATAGTAAAGAAATCTTAAACATAAATCCCAGAAGATTGCACTTGCTTTGTGTAGTTGTCGTTAGCGTGGTGAAGCAAAGTATTGTTCTTAGTTTCACTCAATTTGTACCGTCTCTTGATTTCATAGGAATAGTAGAGGACTTCTAAACCCTCATCCTTTCTTCCTTATTTTTTAAAATCTCAAAATCCCAAAAAGAAATAGAGCATTCAATGTCAAATCCACCTAAGTCCTCACTTATGAGTAATTTGTTAATATAGGTCCCTTTGTGTTACCAGCATATCACAACGCCCATTGAGCTTATCCACATGTCAAGACCTGACATAAGAAACATTGGAATTATTGTATGATCTTACTTGCAATCTTAGCATACGCGGTAGTTTTTCAAGAGAGGATAGAGCATCTTTGGACTCTTTATTCTAGAGTGTTTGGTGTGTCACAAAATGCACATCAACAGGTGGCAATAAGGAGTGGTCATGACAAGCTTAAAACCTAGTTCCAACTCTATGATATGTTGGAATCTTTTATCAAGTGGTAAACACCATACAATGCTTATCCAAAATACTTAAATATCAACATGATAAGTGCATTGGTTACTTGTGAATGAGTTTGTAGGTATCATCAAATAGCACCCGCAATGCTCAACTAGAAATTCCTATAAGCACCACATCTTTCCCTTCAAATTTAAACTCATTCCCCATGGATTGATAGTTATGTGAAAACTCACCAGGGGAGTGCATCTGTTGTACAACTAAATCCAAGCCAATCTCTACTAACCCTACAACATAGAAATCATCACATACCTTATGATCTCCCATGGCTATGTTGAGTTGGATTATTTTGGTGCATGGAATTGTGAATCCATCAGCAACAATGACATTGAATCCTTCAAAATCTTCTACTTTCAAGCTTCTCTTAACCACCAAGCCTTCATCAATGAAATTGTGGGTAGCCACACTATCAATGAGCATCACGATCCACTACCTAGACAACATTCCTCGAACTCTTAAAGGATGATAGCTAAGTGCTCCTGAAAGAGCTACAAGAGTAACTCCATTTGTATCTTCATCCTCCATCATTTTAGGTTCATGCTCCTCTAAAACCGATTGTAGCTTAGATTCTTTGAGATCTTGATCACCATCAAATATTACCTCAATACAATGCACTTAGATTTTACCAAGGCATTTGTGTTACATCCCTTACATTGAGAATATGTGATTAGTTATGTAGCTCGAATGCAATGTTAGTTGCAAGCAACTACTTTCATGTGATTATGACATTGAGGATGCAATAGTTGTTTATTTATCGTAACTATAATGTTAACGATCTTTTTATTTTGCAAGTGAAATTCTTGTTCACATGAAATTGAATAAATTTAATTGCATATTTATATAGCCGTTGAGAATGGTCTAACTATAATACCTGTCAGTGGATGCAGGATTGACGACGCCATGACGGAAAAGGAGATGTCATCAAGGAGAGGTAGTGGTTAACAGAGGATCAAAAATTGTCATCTCACCTTGAGCCGGTGTAAGACAAGGAATCAAAATTGTAACTTGGCCATTAATAATTTAATATAATTAATTATTAAATAAGTCAATTTAAATTATATATAAATAAATAGTCACCTTATGAGAGATTTCAAATGATTATTAAATAATTGCTAGAATTAAAATATTCAATTTCATCCTCTTAACGATGTGCAAATCAAATCTTGGAAAATATATATTTGATAATATTTTACAAGAGGATGTAAAATATTAAATTAATAATAATGATATAATAGCATCATCCTTTTTAAAAAAAAAAAAAACCATTATATGGTTTTAATCGAATCTAAGTACTTTAATTTTTGGTGAATCGGAGTTTTGGGGGAAAAATGGAAATCTCATTTTTGCGCCACTCTCATTCTGGAACGCCTAAGATTGTTGGTAGACGAAGAGTTCTTGGAGGGAATTCGAGCAGTTTATGGGAAGATGATGGTTCTCCATTGAAATTCTTTCTTCATTCTTCACCATCGGGAATAGAGCCTCACGCATTTTTTTTATCTCTCTGAATATTTGGCATCAGGTTTACTTCGGGAATCAGTTCTCTTACATTGCTCTAGAGATAAGTCGTTTTGAGAGCTTGTTCCTCAATCCTCACCCGCCATATTCATATTCCTTCTTTATCATTATTGGAACCCGATCTCTATGCGTGAAATCTCAGTTCAAGTTCTTTTCTCTCCTTCCGTCTCTCCCTCCTTTCTTCAACGAACTTTCTTAGTCTTTTCCTTTGGTTATCTTCTGGAGGAAGCGGTGTGTGAGGCGAAGATTTCATCTGCTTTCTAATTTGAATCCCTTGCTCCTGAATCGTGATTATTCCCTGGCCGCATCTTCTTCAATAGGGTTTTGCAAGCCTGTTCTCCAGAGAGTTGGAGATTGAAGTTACCTTGTTGATTTCATCTTTTCAGGTACGTATGAGACTAAAACATAATCTGTAGCTTGGCATTTTATTTTTATTTTTTATAACAAAATGGAGATTTGTTTATTTATATTTTCGTTCTAGTGAAACTCGGGTCTGTTTGGAAATGAATGGCATCGAATTTTCTAAGGAAAAACTTTATTGGGACTCAAAGAAAATCACAAACTTTCTTCTTTTTCTTGACTAGGGATCTTTTTCAGTCTAATCTGGTTTTCTTGTAAACACTCTGACTTTCTCACTCACCGAGTCTTGTTCCAACTCTTAATTTGTCTTGGATATCAGGGAGAAGCTGGAAGTATTTTTCTTTTATTATTATTTTCTTGTTTTCAACTTTTCTTGGAAGCTCATTCAAACCTATTGAAACAATCAGTTTGTGTGAATTAAACAGAGAACAGATTATGAGTTCTCCGGTAACTAATACTTTCATGCTTGAGTTGAGCTAATAAATAATTATCCCATCTCTGTGTTTCTGAAGAATATATCTTAGAATAGAGACCCCTGCTGCTAGAAAAGCTTGGAATGTAAAGAAAATTTAATAAGGAAAGAAACCTAAACTGACTTGATAATTCAAGCTTGAGACAATGTAATCATGTGTATTTATTGTCCTGCTTGGAGTTCCTGAATTGGAGTCTGTGAATGCTTCTTCTCTTTGGGGTCTCGTCAGTTTATGATCTGGCCATAACTCATTTTCATTCCATTTTGGAAATCTAAATTGAACCATGTCTCTCCTTTTCTTTTTGAGCCCATTAACTTGATGAAACCTTCTTGAAGGACAAGTCTCATCTCCTTTTCTTTATGTGTTAAGTATACCGAATGGTCTTAAAAGATGTGATTTGACATTGAGCCAGGATTCTCTTATATTCTTAATATAATTTGATGCACTAGTATTTTAGAAGAAAGATTTGAATTCAAAGTATTGTAATACAAAACACAGAATCCTTATTGTCAAATGCGACTCCTTAATTTCTCCTCATAAGCTTGAGAATAGAAAATTATTATTACTCAGATGAGATAGGTCATGAGATGAATTCCTCTCCTTCTTAAAAGGATAACAGCATAATCCTTAAACAAGATGCGAATTCAAACCAAGTTCTAGTAATTTAACCTCAAACTAAGAGAATAACGATAACCGAACCAGATGTGGTAAGATTAAAACTTGATTTGAGAATTATCATGTTGAGCAAGGGTGCGAGTGCTGACGGCACAAGAGTGCCAAGGATGTCGGCACAGTAGTGCCAGAGACATCGGCACAGGAGTGCCAGAAAATATTAAAATTCTTCGCCAAGGTACGATGCTAGATTCAACATTTGTCAGCTATCAAGAACCAGATATACCACTGATCAGAGTGGCCTTGCTAGTTGGGAGGTACCCTTAGTAAGGTCGATCAGGAGGTATAGGTCCTTGACACCAGGCTCAGAGGCATGATGATAATTTGATCCATATTGATTACCCTCGTGAAGGGCGGGTTCTTCAGTTGAAGAAACTCGGGAGACCAGTAGGTCTTGGTTGGGTGGTAAAGCCCCTAATGAAATCTTCTTTTCCCATGATGACTGTGTCAAGGTCAAGTTCTTCAACTTCCTAACTGTAAACTCTTGAACCCTATTCTCTCTCTTTAAGCATTTGCAATGATTACTTAGTGCAAAGTGTTAGTTGAAATTTTATTTTGGAATAAATGAAAATCTAGTTAAGTTCATTACATTTCCATTATTGGAATTCAGTAAATGCTCTTTCCAATTAATCCAGTTAGTTATTTATTTCAGCTGAAATGAAGTTCGAAACTAGTTGAAAACTAAATGTTATGTAAATTACTTTATTTTGAAAATTCTTACTGTTTAAATGAAAAGTGGAAACCCTAGTTTAACAACTATTTAGTTAATGTTCTTCCGTGAAACGATTGGTGAAGCAGTTAGTTGTTTCAATTCAGCTGAAACTGGAAACTTAGAAGTTAGTTAAAATTTAAATTGATTCGGTTGAATCGATTGGAAACTCTTCAACAGAAACAAGTTAGTTGAACTTCAGCTAAACTGGTAGTTGGTTACAAGTAGAGTTGTTGCAATTTGTAACTCGATTCCCATGGCTCCTTACAAGAATAGCATAGATTCTTCCTTTTGAGTTCATTTTTGTTTAGTCATATATCCTCTCGGTCGTAGATAGTGGAGGTGTGATCTTCTATAGATGTGAGTTAGATTGCCCTTTCTAAAAATTTCCTTTATGCTACACAAAGGTGGGTGCCTTGGATTGAGATAGAAGTTTTCCCTTAAGCACAAATGGCTCAATTGTTAAAGCTCTTTTGATTGCTTCTTGTAGAGAAGTGGGTACAAAGGACTTAACAAGACCTTTAAGGGGCTCAAGTAAGCCTTCAACAAATAGAAAAGTGATTATCCTTTCAAAAATGTAAGGTACCATCACTGCAACCCATTGAAATTCAACAACATAAGATTGCACTAAGTGTTGTTTGATACCTACAAGTTCTTTGAAATACTCATCCTCATCCTTTTGCTCAACAATCCATAATCCTTTGACTAATTTCATCAAATATTTTCACAAGGTTGTGCTCTTGTGTGACCAAACCATGGTGCCACCATTCATTAGCAACACATTTTAAGTGCAATGTAGCAAACTAAATAGCATTGTCCTCCTCCATAGGACTGAGAGTAAAAATAAGTTTGCAATTTTTGCAACCAAGTCCTAAAAGAAATCTTGTTGCTGCCATCATAGGTGGGAGCATTCAATTTACTTATTTTTTGTTGTAGCATTGTCTTTCCATTGTATTTATTGCCATCTAGGGTTCTTCTCCTAGAAGTTCTCTTATCAATGACGACTATGTAACTACCAAAAGATATTGTATTTTTGAAGGCTTCAATTTGGACTTGGTACTCTAAACATTTGGCAACCCTTGTAATGAAATAACTTGCACAATAAAAGAATATAATAGGAATATGCTGAAAATAATTGATAATAATATGCCACTTCAAGGGGGCAACCTCCTAATTCACTTCATGGGGGATACCTCCAATAGTCTTCACTAAGAACTCAATACTCAACATAATGATAATAACCTATCTATACCTCCTATATATACCATACTTATGCCTAGGATATCACCCAGGCTAACCTAAATAACCCTATATAAGCCTTAGGCCAACCTAAATAACTAAATAACAATATAATAATGACGATATGACTTAATTAAGAGTTAAGGTAGCCACAAGCCGAGTACTCATAACACTATACACACTATAGGGGTAGGGGCATAACATTGCCCTCCTCTTTACAAAAGCATTGTCCTCAATGCTCACCTTTTTTTCTTCTTCTTCTTCAGCTCTTTTATTACTACCACTTCTACTCTTGCTTCCTGTTCTTCTTTTTCCTACTCTTGTTCTTGCTCTTGTTCTTGTTCTTGTTCTTTCTCTTTCTCTTTCTATTTCCCTTGCTCTTGCTCTTGTTCTTGCTCTTGCTCTTGTTCTTTCTCTTTCTCTTGCTCGTTTTCTTGTTCTACTTCTTGTTCTTTTTCTTTTTCTTCTTTACTGTGACTACTTTTTGTTGTGAAGAAGTTCTAGAAAGATAATTTTGCAATAAATCACACAAATGAAGTAAAAATACTCTGATTTTTTTGTAACTTACCAAGGCCTAGGTTGCACTTTTCCAAAAAATTCTCCCAAAAATGAAGTGTTTTGCAGTATTGAGAGTGAATTTGTTGGAAACCCTAGTTCTGAAATAAATCACTTAATTATGCTCCAATTACTCTACAATTTATACTGCAGGCTTCTCTCTTATTGATTCAAAAACCCACTAAAAATTAGGAAGAAATTTTGCTTGATTTGGAAGATATGCGATTTCCAAATAAATTGGGCAGAAACCTTAATTCTACAATGAATCACTCAATTAGGCACCAATTCCTCTGAAATCTAGACTGTAGCTTCTTGAATATGCTCTTTTAAAACCCTTTAAAAATTATACAAAAATTTGCCAAAATCTAGGAGATATGTGTTTCAAAAAATGACCTCCAAAATTGAAAAAAATGCCTTGTTGTCACGATGCCAAGATCACTAATACCACTTGTAATGAAATAACTTGCACAATAATAATATAATATGAAATATGCTAAAAATACTTGATAATAATGTACCACTTTGAGAGGGCAACCTAGATGCCGTCAAAATTTGTAGGATTCAAACCAATAAGTTCGTTCTCTAACTAAAAACTTCACAATAAAGTCCTACTTCTCAAACAAGGACTCCAATTGAGTCTGGATCCAATTGGGTGTAGTCCAAGACTCAATTTGAAAGAGGAAATCAAGAGACAATAGACATGCCTAATGTCCCAAATGCTTCATCACATTTGTTATACCATTTTCTCTTCTTTGCAGCTCTTGTTGGTTCAAGTTTTGTACCCATGGTCACTGTATACAAACCTTGTTTTTTCAAATTGATCTCCTTTTGTTTTTTCCACCCATAGTAATTGTATGGAGTGTAATTATGTGGGTTGGATCCATGAAATTTGTTTTAAAAATACAAAAATGTGAAAGAGAAACATCAATATGATCCTCACAATGCAAAAAAATTAACCTCACAATGTAAACCAGTCAATCTAACGACTTATTCTCAATTTTCAATTTTCAATTTTCCTTACATTGATAGAGTTAACCAAACTCCCTCTCATCAATCTACAACCATGCTTATCAAATGTTACATGCATTCTTGTATCATTCAACTTAGAAACTAAAATTTATTTCTAGCTAATCCAAGAATATGTAAAACACCAAGGAAGGTTATTAACCTCCTATCACTAAAACACAACTATACCTTTCCTCGTCCAACAATATGATATGTCCCCAAGGTATACTTCTCTAACATATTTGTCATATGTGGAAAGCCAATCCTTCAGGAGTCATATGATAGGAGCAACTTGAATCAATCAACCAATATTCATTTATAATATTACATGAAGAAAGCAAAACTTCGTCATCTAAATCAAAGGAATTTTCTATGACAGAAACCCATTGTTTCTTTTTGTTTCTATATTCCTTCTTCACATGTCCCCTTTTACCACAATTCCAACACTTTACTTTGTTATTTTTAGGAGTCTTAGATTTGCCCTTGGACTTGTCCTTAGACCCCTTCCGATCCCCCTTAGATCCTCTTTCCTTAGACCTTCCCCTAAGATGGAGAGCATCCTTTGAACCCTTTACAATGACTTTCTTCCTCATTTCCTCTAACAACAAAGTTGCAACACCATTGTCCATCTTCGAAGTATCTGAAAGGTTAGCATGAAAGGCAAGAATCATGTTCTCCCATGAAGTGGCAAAGAACATAGAAGCATAAAATACTTATTGTCTTCATCTATCTTAACATCAACAAAAGCTAACTTAAAATCAAATTAAATGTATTCAAATGATTTGGCTATGGAATCACCCTCCTTCATTTTAAGAATTTTTTTTTTTTCAAATATGATTTATTTACCAAACTTCTTGGTTGGTAGATCTCACCTAACCATTTCCATAGATCATGTGGATTTTTCTCTTCAAAAACATTCAGTGAGACAGAGTCTACACAACAAAGTCGGATTGTCCCTGTGCTTTCTTAGCCATCTTATCCCACTCATCTTGATCTATCTTATCTGATTTTTCTTTTGTTGTTGCCAATCACTAAACCATCTCTTCAAGAAGATCCTTGATTTACAACTTCCGCAGCTCATAGCCAATTCTATTGAACTTCTCAATATCCAAGTGAAATGAGGATGTAGCCATGGCTTCTACACATAGATCTACAAAACAAATTCAACTAGAACTCCCAGTATAGCTCAAAAAACCTTCACCTTTCCACCCAAAAAGCAAAGTTGGCCAGACTCTAATACCAAATGTTAGAAATGAAGATGAACACTATAAATGGAAATCTAAATTCAACTGTAAAAATGATCTTAACCAATATATAACCAAATGGAGATTGCACGAAATTAAATTAGCAACACAAGAAAAACATGGAACAAAAGAAAAAACACATAATACAATGTTTACAAGGAGAAACCCTTTTAGGAAAAAACACCACCAAGAAGAGAGGCCCAAGTCTCTATTATCTTTAAAATAAAGATTAAATACAATTCTTCCTTTATCCACTTCAATCTTCAATCCTTCAGCACTTGTATAAACAGAAATTTCTTACTTGCTAATTGCATTGCTTTACTACCACCTTAAGTCCTACTTATATAGCATTTTTACCCACTAAATGGAGCGTCCAAATTGGTTATCATATCCCAACGCCCCTCCTTGAACATACCAAGCATTAATGACAACAGATAATGAAGGTTGCAACCAAATTACTAACCTCCCTAATTTGGGCACTAAGTTGTTAGTTCCTAGGTGGTTATTGTTTTTAACCACAAGATGTTTTAGCTTTAATAATAGCCAAACAAGGTGACAAAACAACCTCATGGTAAGTTGGGCACCCAAAACCACCATAACCTCCAAGATTCTCTTCTAATAAATTTTAATTCACAGTCGACAAAAAAATAGTTATTGACCCTCAATAAAAATTAATTACTGTACTAATAAAACCTTGATGGTAAAAAAAATTACTACTAATGTTGAATCACTCATCCCTTATCAAACAATATTAGGAGTAATTAAATACATAGAATTTGCAAAGCTGGTGGCACCTTAATCCTAACACGTGATACAAATTTACAACTAATAATGGTGATGCTTGTTTTTTTTCTCTTCACACTTTATCTAATGAGGCTCTTCATAACATTTGTTTGCTCAATCATTATGTTTTCCTTTCTTTATTACATGATATTGCAAATAATGCTCATCCTTCTGTAATGTTCCCATTTTTATGCTATATTGTTTTGTGAGCGTTACCCAATTTTTGAGGTTTTTTGAAGGTTTCTAGGTGAGCTAGGAGAGTTCCAACATTCTTGGAGAGCTGAATTTAGGGTTTTCTTGGCATCCAATGGTGGTGTGGACTTCAATTGGCTTTCAAGTTTGTAATGACGCTCTTGGTAGCGTTTTGGGCCTTCTAAGTTGTTCTCCAGAACTCTTGGAGAACACTGCTATTATTAGCAAGTGCTCGTTTGGCACCCGACATCATTCTTCAACATCAACTTCTTGGCGTGATCAAATTCAATTTTCAGTGCCTTGGCGGTACTTTCTGCAAAATGGTTTTTATTATTTAAATTATTACACTAAAGTTATAAAGTTAACGTCAATATTTAATTTAGTGTTTTATTTAATAAAGTTATGTTATGTTCCCTCAAGTGGATGCCTAGGGCAAAAGGGGCCTTAGACATAAAGTTTTAAAAAAAACAAAACAAAAAAGTGTTTTTCCGAGGAAAAAGCAAAAAAGTGTTTATTTCAAAAAAAATGAAAAAGCAAAAGCGTATTTTTGAAAAAGCAACAAAAAACAAAAAAAGTTTTCCAAAAAAGCAACAAAAAGCAAAAACATTTTTTTGAAAAAGCAACGAAAAAGCTATAAAAGGAGGTTTGGGGCTCTCATTTAGATTATTCAAGTTTGCACACATAACAGAATGTTGCTGGAGTGAAAAGAGAAGTTCTTCCAAGGATTGATCGAGGAAGAAAACCCTCTTTAAATAACTAGTTTCGGTGGTGAAAGATCCTCCCTAGCTTGTAGAGTGATTTCACACACGAATCAGCATTGTTTTCACAGTTGCAGATTGGGGTTTCAAAAAAAAAAGGAAAATATTCAAGGGTTTTTGGTTGCAGGTTTGCGGGTTTGTTTGTTGATGTTATTACAGGGATTTTATGAAGTTTTTAGAGGTTATTAGGGTGCTCTTACTGGGCTGTGAGGTGTTGCTTTGCTGTTTGGAGGCAAAATGCTTGAGTTTGGAGTTGGATTTTGACATGGGTATGATTCTAAAAGTGGCCGTACAGCCTTTATTACCTGTTGTTCCTGCTGTTCAGAGTTAAATCAGATGTGCCAGTTACTGGATACAATTTTCTAGACTGTTATATCTTCCTTCTATGTGTTTGAATGAAGTTGTGAATGTTGGAAATGATGTTCTCTAGCCTTGGCTCATTGTTGGAAAGTTGAATAAGCTATTGGGTTTGATTTCTCAGAAATACACCTACTGTTTGTGGGTTTCCCGACCTGGAAGTGACTGAAAATTATACCAGACCTGTAGCTGTTGCTTCTTTGTCATTTTGACTGTGTCTAGACAAAATTGGATACCTAGTAGTCTATCGCTGCAGCTGGAGTGATGTATGATTGGTGAATTGGTGTATTTTGAAGGTAGTTGACGCTGCAATAACCTGCAATCTGCTACAGCAGTCCTGCAATTGCTCTTTCATCAATATCAGTCCTGTAGCTGTCCTCCTTCTTGCATATTAGGGTGTTAGGAGATTGCTGGGTAAGTGTGTTGCTGTTTAGTACCTTTGGATGGTATCCTTGCAAGACTAGAGAGTGATTTGAGGGTCTTCAATGGCTGCTATAACCTGCAAATCATGAGCAGCAGTCCTACAACATTTTCTACAATGCACTACAGACCTGCAACATTTAGTTTCAGTGCTATGTTTGAGGTATTTTCATATGGATGTTTCGTATGTTAGTTCATTTCATGTATTGGCATGTTGTGGATGACTATCCATCAAGATATTGTAATGGAAAATGAATGAATACATAATTTCATTATCAGATTTGCAACAACCGATGTATGCATGTTGATTTGTTATATTATGCCTTGTAATAGCAATAAATTTTATTTTGCAAGTTAAAGTTGTCATTTCATAGTGGCAAAAAAAATTCAAAAAATCTAGGGTTGTTATTACACCTTCTCAAGTGACAAATGCTAGTGGTGAAACACATTTCGAAAATGCTTTTATATCTCATGATATTTTGGATCCTAGGCTTAATAATGCTCATATCATTAGAGATCCATTAATTCAAACATTTAGTGGTGACAGAAATGAATATCATAAAGGTGCAAAATTACATGTTAAAAGCTTTTTCTTCATATGTTATACACATGTTTATAATGAGATGTTTTCAATGCACACATTTAGAGAAATTTTAAATGATGAAGCTTTATAATAGTTTGATTTGTATCATGCTTCTTACCCTTGATTCATGGATCTTAAATATGCTTTCATAGAGCATTTCACTTTTATTCCTAATGAATGTTTGGAGGGTGACTAATCTTTCAGCATCAAGTGGTTATGCTTATCATGCAGTTTCATATAACTATACTCCTATCCCACTTAAGCAACAAAATGAACATGAGATTATACTACAAAAGAGTTTGAAGGTTAAGTATGACATTATTGAGACTCATGATGGTGATCTTCTTGAAAAAAATGATTCACACATAATCGGTTGAAAGCTTGTGCTTTTATTTATTTTCTTTGCTTCTATGTTTGTATCGTTTTTCATGTTCTTAGTTAGCATGTAGATGATGTAAAGACGCCTTTAGGGGTGCATGTTGACACAAGTGATTGAACATTTGTTTTGTGGCACATGTTATGTCTTCTTTTGTTGTTTATGAGTTTTATTTTATGTTCTTCCCTATGGATTTGGGATGATGCAAAGTTATGGAGTGATAGGCAACCACTCTCATCATATTGACCAAAAATGTAGCTCATGTGTTGTGTGGTTTTGTGTTCTTAGGCCTTTTTGATTGAGCTGTGCCCACTATGCTCTTCCTTACTCATGCCTTCTATTGCCTTTTACCATTGTTTGGCTTATGCTTTGCTATGTCTATATTATGTCTTGTGTGTTGTCCCTTTTCTTGATGTCTCTAAAATGTCACTCTTGTCTATGAAGTTATGAACCTTGCTATGTTTCTCCAATTGGGAGGCATCCTTTTTATGGTACTTGCTTTGTTTTAACTTTTAACCATTACACTTACAAGCTATTAATTTACACCTATTGATCTTATCTTGTGATATCATGCATATCTTATGCTTACATGTTCACATCTTATATGCCAAATGTTTATGCTTACACGTTTAAATTTTACATGAAATTTATCTATAATTACATGTTCACCTCTAGCACTGTGGCTATTATTGCTTGTTCGTTGTCCTCACCACCAGGGCAACATTGGGGGGCACCTTGTTGTCTCCTATTACATTTTCTTTCATGATGGCATCTTGCTATTTTATCTAATGCTTGTCACATGATGTTATCTATGACATTGTTACATGACTCTTGAGCCTACATGAGCATATATTTTTACAAATTACTTCTCCAATTCCTTGCATCACTTTGTATGCAAGCAAGGCAACATATAATATCATTTATGTTCTTTCATGTCTATGGTTATAGTGGCTCTCAAGAAGTTCTATACCACATGCTCATGGTAAAAGTGATCCGTTCTGCAATCCTACACCAAGTGTGTTTGGTTATAGTGGTTGGCTGGAAGTCCTACACTATCTTTTGTTGTTGGAGCGTGGTTACAATAAACCATTCAGCAATCTTACAGCGCCTCCTTTGCTGATTAAAACATCCATTCTACAATCCAACACCATTATCTCTCTCACCTCATCTCTCTTTTTGGATTACACCAATCCACTCCATGATCTTGCTGAGTAGTTGTTCATGCTTATTTCAAATTTTTATCAAATGCTACTAATGAAATTTGTGTATGCAGGTCTGAAGACGGAGCTATCATCACATGAGTGTAAATGGTACATCATCCATATCCATAGCCTTTTTAAATGTGCTTGCCATTTACTTTCATGTTGCCTGCTTGTTTACTTTGACATGCATGATTTGTGGTAGTTCACATGCAGGACAAAGTGGGAGCGAAATGGAAGGATGAAAAGTGCAACCCCAGAGATTTTTTCCATGAGTTTTGGACTTGCTTGGACCCTTTGTCCTTATTGCACAAGTGGCATATTTATGTGCAAGAGTTGGCATCCAACTAGTACCTGATCTAATTCTGGGTCCTTATTCCCCAGTGATCTGAACTCAATCCTCAAACCTGTTGTTTTTAATCCTGGTTCTAGACCGCACAAGCAGCCTTGACACTCAAATTCCAAAATCAGAATTAAACATAAGCCCAAGCCAAATTGCCTCCAGCTAGTTGTGGCCCATAATATCAAGCATAAAATATTATAATTTGCAAACTAGTGTTTTGTATAAAAGGACAAAGCCCTTGTTTACTTGAGGTATCCACTCATCCATTTACAAGCAGATAATTCAAGTATATAGAGAGTATTGCATCAGCATTTACAGTAATAAGGACACAGTCATTTGTATTCTGCTTGGCCTGTCTAAGTTCTTTTTCCAAATCATTGAATCAATCAAGGGGCTTGACTAAGGTGCAAGGTACGAAGTTAGTTGACTTCCCTTCATTAGCATAGCAAATTCCAACAATGCTTTTAGGCACCATCATTTTCAAATAAACAGATACAAACAATAATCTAATGACCTGAAGTTCACAATTCAAGGCTGCACAAAAACTTCAAGGTCACAGAAAGAGGTTCAGATCTGGGATTCTCCAAATTAGGGCCACAGGCCCAAAAGTGCTCTTTTCAAGCTTAACAAAGCATAGGTCAGTTTCCAGTCTTTAGCTAAAGTTTGAGCTTGATCACGATGAGCAGACTATGACAAATCATCCACTTGTTGCACATAGAGCTAAGCACCTCTCTTTTATCAATTTACATTACATGTTTCAGTACTATTCAATACCATATCTAGACTTGGCTCTTTTATCTAGGTTAACTGTTTGTTAGTTGCTTTAATTAATGTTTCAGCTTAGATAATTTAAAAAGGAGCATTATTTCTTTGTGGCATGTTTTAGCAAAATATTGAGTACTTTTTAATACTTTTGCAATTCATTTACATGAATGTGAGCAATCAAGACTCCTATACTTAAATAATCATTGAAGTAAAGCTTAATTAACATTTCATACAAATGTGATGCGAATTCTTTAAAAGATCCTCTAAATTTTAACATCACGGAACCTTTCCTTCACTTTTGCCAATAGTTCAACCAAAATCATAAGCAATCTAGTCTGACCACCAATTGAAATTTCTTTAAAATTGCTTTCCATTTTCTGTCAATGTAGAGTGAGTTCTTTAAATCATTCCCAGTTCTTAAAATTTTGAAGATTTTTCTTGAGTCTTGCCATACTTTATATTGTTCTTTATTACCAAATTTTACAAGTTTAATCTGACTGTTCAACATAATCATATTTTACGGTTGGTTGGTGGCCCCTTGTGGTGGTCGGTGCTTGATCTAAGGAAGGAGCTGCTGGTTTTATGGTGGCTTAGGTCGATTATGTTGGCTGAGAGGTTAGTGTTGCCCTTCCATTTGTTTTTGTCCTTCTAGGTGCCAAGGGAGGAGGTGTTTTCCTTTTCTATTGGAGTTCTTGCTTGCTACCATGTTCTACTATCGTTGTATTCTATTGAGGTGAATATTGCTCCTATTAAGGTGGAGCCCTCTCCTATTGAGGTGGAGTTGGTGGTTGTAGAAATGGTGGGAAGTGCTTCTCTCTTCAGCTGGTTCCTATCAAGATGGAACGTGCTTGCTCTGGAGGGAGGTTTCTCTGGTAGTTTTGGTCCCCACTTCTTCCTCTCCTATAGAGGGGAGCCCTATCCTTTTGAGGTGGTTTTGGGGCTCAGTTTTGCCAATTTTGAGCAAGTCTGCTGCAGTCCTGTTGCTGCAGGTGGTTCGTTGTCTAACTATTCCTGGCGGTTTTTTTGGGCCCTCGATCTTTTGATGGGAATCTGTAAGGCTCAATTTTGTCTATTCTGAGCGGAAGGTTTGATGCAATCCAGCTGCTGCAGGTGGTTTGTGGCCTGGTTGTTTCAAGCAATCTCTAGGGGTTGTTGTGGTGTGGGTTGTTTCCTGGCTCATGGCTTTGTTAATTGTTGACCTTGGACTGTTGATTGGTCCTATGTGTTCTATCACTCCTAGTTGTCTGGTGACTAGGTATTGTTTGTCCTCTGCTGTGTTTTTGCGGTTCTTTCGCTAGTGATGTTATGTTTCATTTAGTTGTGTCCTTTTTTTAGCTTTGTAAAAGGTTCTTGGTTCTTTCAAAACCTTGCTCATTCCATTTAGCCCTTGCAGCTCGTTGTGTAAAGGGTACGGCACCCTGTAAATGCTACTTATCAAAAACATAATCATATTTTAAATAATTCTGACATTTTTTGCTAATGCAATGTAAATTTTTTGAACAAATTCCAACATTTTAAAATCATTAGAATTTCCCTCTACTTCAGCCATTTTCCTAGAGTTCATAATAATGAGATTACAATGTTTTAGTTTCTAACTGTTGAATTGAAGCTCATTGTAAACAATTCTAATATTTGCATCCAATGTAATGTAAGTTCTTTATACCTGCTTAATGGACAAGAGTTCATCATAAGGATTGACCCTCTATGAGTTGATCTTCTCCTAAGATAGAGAGGAGAAAGCTCTTTTTCATAGGGTCTCCCATGGCAACCCTAGTTTAGCTGGTAGGCACTCTCTTATTCAATCTCACAGTGAGGCTTTTGTGGCATCCTCCACCACCTTTCTTTGTTAGGGAACAAAAAATGAGGCAAAAGTTTGAAAAATGATGGACAAGCACGCATTCCCCCTATCTCAAGGATGGATAAGTTAGTCATAGAAAGCAATTCTCGTGTTATCATCAATGTGATGATCAAAAGAAGCACTTTAAGTAGAAATTGAACAATATTCTTCATAGAGCATAGAAACTTTCAACATTTCTCCTTCACCCAATGCTTCAAGGAGGCCAATAGATGAACTTAGGGGAATTTCCATTGATAGATACTATAGAAATGTCTCTTAATACATGAATCTAAGGATGCCTTAAAATTGGCAGGCGACTTTCAATGCATATACATGTGTGATCTAGTGGGTAGACTTTATCAAGGGACGTCTTTTCACTCCTCTTGGCATTCTCTTTGCACTATTCACATCCTCCTCTTTACCCCTTCTAAATTTGAAATTGCGGGTGCTTCAATGGCATTTGGAGAAGAAATCGGGTCTAGGAGATTGTCACATTGTTTCACAGTTAGCAAAGATATGGAGGAGGATTTTGTGTGGCAAGTGTTGTATGAGTGCAGATGTAGGAATATTGCAAGTATTATAAGAACTTATTGTTCCCTAAGGGAATATTTTCTCATTAAACTAGCCAAATTCACAACTGCATTTTATAATTTCCAATTCTTCACTAAGACCCTAATTCCACTTGACTTCCTCCCTTCTATACTTGAACTGCAATTCCTTTGAGATGCCATTCATCCTACTATTGACCTTTTGGTGGTGGCTAGAGATGCAAAAAAACTATCTTAGCATGCTCTTGTTCAAGACCTCCCATACTATCCAAGTGGTTGAGGTTAATTGGTTAAAGCATTGAGTTCTCATTGCAAAGACTCAAGTTCAAATCCCAAAGGGACATCCAATATAGAATTCTAAGTTGTTGGTTTCTAACGTGAAGGTGGTTTCTAAATAAATGGAATTCTAAGTTGTGACTCTTGGTCTTCCATAAGTGGCTTCAAGTGTAGTTGCTCAAAAGAAGTTGATATTAGTCTCATGTCAATGCTCGTATGAGCAAAATATTTGTAAATGATTAGCAATATAAAAAAGACCTCCAATACTAGGGCCCAATTCTGCTCTTGCAGTGCTAAAAGAGGGAGATTTCTAGTGGGGATGTGTTAGAGTCACTCAAGGACTCAAGCCTCCAAAATCACCTACAAAACCTAAAACAACCTTCTACAAGAGAAAAGCAAGAGCATAAATTTGCAATAATGGATGCAAGAAAATATTAGATCAAATGTGATCAATATGCAATGCTCAAAGTTGCAATGGAATTGAATTGAATGAAATCTACATATGATGCCTTTCTTATAAAGGCAAAGTTGTCAAATAGGATTAGACAAGATCTTGACATGTGTCTTAATCTTGTACAATGAAACAACTACCTCAACATTATTAAATGACCTTGGACACAAACATTAAATGCCATGATAAGATAAGATCATATGACACCTAAGACTTCTAGAAAGATTACCTAGGACCTAAGTAAACTTAACATGTAAATAGGACCTATAAGTGAACTAAATAGGTAAAACACCTATTTACCCCAACACCCCATTAAGTGCAACTTAGGGAGTAGATTGTTATGAAAATATGCAAGGATGATTATGGGTCCCAGCAACTAGGCCATGTTAGGTACCCATGTACAAATGCAATCTCTCACAAATGGAGAAAAGGAGAAAACCCAATAGGACAAATCTTCTCCCCAAAAGAGAGATAAAAACAAAATGCTCCCACTAATGAATGAGAAGGACAAAACCCCATGTGAGGAAACCCCCCCCCCCATAAAAGAGAAGAAGAGAGACCATGCAGCCCCTCCCCTCCCTTCCCTCCCAATGTTGGGTCTCCTGCAATGATGGTAGAAGCTCGATATTGAATGTTGAAGATGATCCAATCTCATGGAACAACATTCCTCCCCCTTAGGAAGAAACAAAACCAAAATGGTATGCAAGATGTCTTCCCAATCTTGAAAGGAAGATGTGGGAAGAAGGATGATGTGTGAGGTCTCTAAACTATGCTCAAGTGTCTCCATGTCGATACTAAAAACTGAGACACTCCAAATAGGTGTTCTAGACCACACTACTAAAGAGGACAATCCAAAATCTCTTAAAAACGGATGTAGAACATAATCCACAAATAAAGATATCTCCTCTGAAGACAAAGAAGCCTCCTCCAAATTTTGTCCAAAAGTATCCACACTCACGTCAAACTGTGAAGAATGATCATGTAGATAATGAACAAGAGGGTTAGAGTGTTCCCTCACAACAACTAAAGAAGGATCATCTCCAGCAAAGAGAAGACGTATGCAATCAATGGTGTCTCCCAAATTTGAAATGTGGGACTCACAAAACAGACTTGCAATGTCTGTCAAGTACTCATCCCAAGTAGATGTATCTAGAAGACGATGTATATCCTATTGTACTAAATCACAAGAGGCCAAAACTGTGACAACACAAGCATCATCAAATGCAATAGAAGATGGAGGAGACGAAATGCAAGGCTCAAGAATGGGAACTGATGTGAGAAAACCCAAGTTCAAATAGCCAAAAGTTTCCTCAAAATCATGGTCCACACTAGAAGTGTGATCAATAGCCAAAGGATCAAAGCCATCATCAAAAGCAAAATCTGCAAAGGTGTATAACTAAGACGAATGATCAACCATCCTAGTAGCAATAATCTCTCTGCTCTCCAAGTCTCTACTAATAACTGAATCAAGAGTGAATTCCACAGTCCTCCCTGCTCCACCATGGGTAACCTGATAGTTGGAAAGAAGATTGTTTGACAAATGAGGTACACACAAAACATCATTGAAAGTGCCCTCCCCAATATCAATAGATCCCTTCCCAATTACATTCATGTGTGTATTGTTTCTCATCAAAATAAGTGACATAGCACAAGGCTCAAAAGAAGAGAATATAGATTGTGAAAATACCATATGATGAGATGTTCCTGAATCTATAAGCCACCTCCCTAATCCAAGACCTATAGAAGCACAAAGAACTTTACCTGATGTAGTAACAAGACTAGCATGACCTTTGTCATTTTTAGACTGTTTTGAAGAAGTTGACTTAGACGTTCTAGAAGATAGATCAATATGATTCTTTTTAAGAAGATGTTTCAATTCATCAACACGCTTCTTATAACAAGAATGTCCATCATGTCCAAGCTTCTTGCAATATGAACAAGTAAGCTTCTCCTTCTTAGATGATTTCTCTTTGGAAGAGAATTTATTTTGTGGTTGATCTGAATGTGGATTGTTCTTTGATTTCTTTTGTTTCTTATCAGAATGTTCCTACCCTTTCACCTAACAAACCAACAATGCCTGGGATTTAGGTGAACTTATGAGACCCATAGAAAGAAGTTTTTGTTGCTCGTGTATTAACATCTTAGAAAAAGCTACAAATGAAGGTGTAGTATATACAAAACCCATAGTTAACCTATGAGTATGAAAGCTAGAAACAAAAGTTACATAATCAAGACCAAGTTTGTTCAATGCATTATAGACCAACTAATTGTTTTTTTTTATCAATTCCACATGCTTTACATTGCTCTTTTAGATCATTGACCTTAGTGATGTAGTCTTAGATGTTATCAAAGTTCTTAGGATTGAGGTTCATTAGTTCACTATTAATTTGATAGCCTTTTACTTCATTTGTAGTACCATATAATGTTTTCAATTTGTTCCAAGCTTCATGAGAATCCTAACATGATTCAATTTGAAATAATAGATCTTGAGAAATTAAGCTATGAAGACATCCAAGAGCTTTAGTATGTTTAATCATCCATTTTATCTTTTTCTCATCATCATTAGGTTTAGGTCCTTATCCTCAACATATAGAGAGTGACCTTGATTCATTAGAACACTCCATGCATGTTGATGCCAAGTTGAATAGTTGTATGATGTTAGCAAAGGAACCTTAGAATGATCCATGGAAAAGAAAAGCACAAACAAACAAATCAAAAGAATGCACCAAGAGACCCATGTGACCCTAAATCTTGCCCTAGAATCACAAATATAATGTAGTTAGGGTTTTAACTCACCAATTACATGCCTTAAGCCAAATAAATCTTGGTTTAGGTCCTGCAATTAGGTTAGCTACCATTGGAATATACTTAATATGATCAAACATATATATAATTAATGACTTATCTATTTAAATCATGTAGGTAAATAACTATTTCAAACAATATAAATCACCCAATACCCATAATGCGTATTGGAAGTTGATCATAATGGTACTTGGATGAGAAGCATGATAAGTCCGCCTGAAGCTATCCATACCAAGCCCAAGAGCGGATATACTATCCCTCTTAGCCCTCAAGTGGCAGACACACAGTCATCCAGCATGGGGTGGCGTACTTGGCAGATAAACTTGTAACTGCATTCCCTGCCCTTGCTACCTCATCCACCCCTCTTACGAACAACAAGCAATCCATGTGGAGAATGGGGAGAAACTACAATAGGAGGCCCGTAGATTCACCTTCCTAAGCCCAAGGGTGGATATGTAAAATGCCTACGTAAAAAATGAAACACCAAATGCTTCCCAATACAACCACTATGATTTTTGTTCATAAAACGTAACATAAGATGCTACTACACACAATCAAATAACTGAAAATGTCTTTGCTAGAATTCAATTAGATAACCATATTTTTACACAAGGAAAATAATATTATATACTACAAATACCAATTACTAGAAACTATCGATCCACACACCCCAATCCACAATGCTCAGATTTGAGGAAACAATTCCGACACTTACTGGAGATGTTTAATACCTCAAGAAACCATAATGAATTACATAGAATGGACAGTAGTCTCCTCACAGAGTTCCATCAATGTTCCCGAGACAATTGAGGATGTCGCCGATGGAGGAACTGGCTCTACTGATGCCGAATGACAGCTGAGCTGAAGCCTAGCACAACCAAGACTCCCAATGCTTGATAGTCGACCTCCACAGTGCAATCAATGTAGCTTGGTGTTTCCTGTGAATGCCTCCAATATGCGTGAATACTCCTGCTGATGACATGGGTTGCTATTCTCGCGGAAGTTGGACGGTGGATAGTGTGAGATGTGCGATGCTGGGAAGAATGCGATCAAAATATCAACACCCCTAAAGACTCCGATCTAGATGCGATGATGTGAATTTCAAAATGGATGGCGGAGATGGCGAATATAATCACAAACCACTGATGGTGACTACGTCCCACCAGGAGGAAACATGCTATGCAGTCTCAATTCCGTGATTCTATTCCATGATGCCAAATCATCCAAGAGTGCTCCAATTTAAAGAGATGCCAACGAATTAGTCGGCCAAAAAAAATCAAGCATAGTGCTCAAGGCGAGTCGGCCGGGAGTGATTTATTAATTTTAAATGTTATTTTTCAATAATTTAAATTTATTATTAAATATTTAATTATTTATTACTATTTATTTAAAATAGTTTTAAATGCAAACTTGGTGTTTAAGAACACCATTATCATTTTCCCTCCAAATTACTCAAGTAATTTTGAGGACATGACAGTCCTCCCCACTAGAGTGTTGCTTGCCCTCAAGCAACTTCAGAGCTGAATCCTTGCATGTCCTCATTCCTGCCTTTGACTCCTCTGAAATGTTTTTAGGCCCCGCCTTGGGCAATCCTTGGAGAATGACTTCTCTTCCATCTGCTTTGAACTTCAACTCCAGAGTCTGATAATTTGTTGTGTACTCTCCAAGCAAGTGCAACCATTGTACTCCCAAGACCACCTCTGTTTCACCAATGTTGAATATGTAGAAGTCATCTCGCATCCTGTGGCCTCCTATGGTCAGCTCCATCTATCGAATCCGACGATTGCGTGGAATAGTGTACTCATCTACAACTGCCACATCAAATCCTTTGAAATCTTCTGCCCTTAAGCTTAACTTAGCTACTAACTTCTCATCAATCAAATTGTGGGTGGCTCCGCTATCAATTAGTATTGTTGCCCTTTGTTCATATAGGTCGCCTTTAATGCGAAGAGAATGATACTTTGGTGCTCCTGAAAGTGATGCAAGGGTGCCTCCTGAATGTCTTTCATCCAATGCCTCTACCTGCACTTCCTCACTAAAGAAGAATTTACCCCCCCTCTTCCGCTTCATCATCAAAGATGACCTCAATATAGTGGATTTGTCCCTTGCCCCTACACCTGTGACCATCTACAAAAGGTCCCTTACAATAATAGCACAATCCCCTTCTTTGAAGCTCGTTTCTAGACATCTCGGGAGATTGCGGTGGTGGTTTCATCAATTGAAGAATAATCTCATGCAGTGGCTTCTTTGATTGTCCCATTGACACATTCTTGATCATAAGCTTGTTCTTCGTAGAGTCTTCAAGGTTCAAAGCTCTTCAAATAGCCTCTTCCAAAGTTGTTGGCTCAAAAGCTCTCACCAAACCTCGAACGGATTCAGATAAGCCTTCAATGAAAAAGAATGTGAGCCTTTTGTCTGAAACATCTAGTACCATCACAACAAGCCTCTAAAATTTTGAAACATAATCATCCATGGTGCCCATCTGCTTCAATCTTGTCAACTCCTAAAAGAATGCCTTTGGATCTTTCCTATCAAATCTGTCCATCAGCTTTTGTGTGAAATCAACATATGTCTTCACAAGCTCGAATCCTTGGGTCACAATACCATGGTGCCACTATTCATGAGCCAAGCCCTCCAAGTGCAATATAGCGAATTTGATAGCTTCTCCTTCCGTCATGGGGTTGAGAGAAAAGTATGTGTTCAATTTCTAGATCCATGAGTGTGTCGTCACCTTCCTCGAGCCATCAAAAGTTAGAAGTGAAAGCTTGCTAACCTTGTTCTGCAAATCCTTGTTCATTCGCTATGGATGTAGTCTCCCATTGCTTTCAAACTCCCTCCCAGCTGTGATGAATTGACCGAGTGGAATGGCAGCCTGAGCTTCAGCATCTAGCTTCATGTAGTCCTGGACAATGGTGCTGAAGCTGAGATGTTCTTCTTCCTCATGTGTTGCTTCAATACTAGGCAAAAATGTGGGCTAAGAAGAACTATGAGGTGACTCCCTTGATGTCCTGTTGTGCTCTCCTCCTCCTGAGTGTTCACGGTTCCCTTATTTAGCCGTGTTGGACCCTGATTTGTTGTTAATTGCGATCAGATTTTGCAACATTTGCAGCAATGCTTGATTTGTCTGATCTTGCTTCTCCATGAAGGCCTTGAATTCCTTGATTCGGTCCTCCATCTTCTCCTTACCTCTGCCTCCAATTCCCTGACTAGCATTATAATTATTTGTTTCTAGCTTCTTTTTTTCTCTTTCAATAGCCCTCAAGTCCCTCTGACTCAGTTGCATAGAGAATCATCCCCCAAGTTGGCAGGATCACAGTTCTGATACCACTGTAAAATGCCTACGTAAAAAATGAAACACCAAATGCTTCCCAATACACCCGCTATGATTTTTGTTCATAAAATGTAACATAAGATGCTACTGCACACAATCAAATAACTGAAAACGTCTTTGCCATAATTCAATTAGATTAGCAGATTTTCACACAGGGTACTGCAAATACTAATTACTGAAAACAATCAGTCCACACACCCCAATCCACAATGCTCAGATCTGAGGAAACAATTCCGACACTTACTGGAGATGTTTAATAGCTTAGGCAATCATAATGAATTACATAGAATGGACGGCAGTCCCCTCACAGAGTTTCGTCAATGTTCTCGAGACAACTGATGATGTCGCCGATGGAGGAACTGGCTCTGCCGATGCTGGATGACAACTGAGTTGAAGCCTCGCACAACCAAGACTCCCGATGCTTGATAGTTGACCTCCACAGTGCAATTGATGCAGCTTGGTGTTTCCCGTGAATGCCTCCAATATGTGTGAATACTCCTGCTGATGATGCGGGTTGCTATTCCCGTGGAAGTTGGAAGGCGGGTAGTGTGAGATGTGCGATGCTGGGAAGATCAAAATAGCAACACCCCTGAAGACTGTAATCTAGATGCGACGATGTGAGTTTCAAAACGGATGGTGGAGATGGCGAATATAATCACAAACCATTGATGGCGACTACGTCCCACCAGGAGGAAACACGCTACACAATCTCGATTCCGTGATTCTATTCCATGATGCCAAATCATCCAAGAGTGCTCCAATTTAAAGAGATGCCAACAAATTAATCAGCCAGAGAAAATCAAGCATAGTGCTCAAGGCGAGTCGGCTAGGAGCGATTTATTAAATTTAAATGTTATTTTTCAATAATTTAAGTTTATTATTAAATATTTAATTATTTATTATTATTTATTTAAAATAGTTCTAAATGCAGACTTGGTGTTTAAAAACACCGTTATCATTTTCCCTCCAAATTACTTAAGTAATTTTGGGGACATTACAAGATACTCACCCCCTTGGCCCCAAGTGGCCAACTTGGAGTGGCATACTTGGAAAGGAATCTAGTAACTGCTCACCCTACTGAAATTTCCCTCATTCTACCCATGGTTGCATTGATGAGCATTGCAAAACATTAAATATGTTCATATTCAATAGAGATTATGCAATACTAAATACATCACAATAATGATAAGAGCATACCACAATGTCTATGAAAACATATAATTGCTATATCTACAACAGCAAATGTAATAATTATTAATTCTATCCTTGAATGCAAATTATTAACTTTGATCGACTTTCTACAATTTGCAAATATTGGCCTCAAAATAGATATTTCCTAAAGATGATTCCCCTTTTTTTTAATTTCTCCAACTCTGGTCACCCATGTGACTACGTTGTGTAGGGTTTGAAAATTAAAAAGCTCTCAGGGGCGGTGCCGCCACCCAAGCGGCGAGGGCGCAAAGAGCGGCGGGCCAGGGTCATACCGCTAGGACGTTTAAGCCCGAGCACCCATAGAACCTCCCGCTAGGGTATGTGGGATCGGGCATTAAATATAAACCATTGAAAACATTTTTTTAATTTAAAAAACCTACCAACCAAAAAGGAATTTGTACTGTGTGCTAACAAAATGACTGTAGAAATTGTAGGCAGGTGACGTAGACAAGGTACGAATATTCATTGAATATGCCAAGGAATCTTCAAATTTGACACCTACGACGAACAACCAAACAATACAACTCTATATAGTATGCACGAATCTGTACTATACAGATTCCATGATTGTACAAACTTTTTTGCCAAAAATCTGAAAACCCCAAATATGGCCCAAAAAAATTTCGCCCAAATATCAAGTATTTTATATGAAAATGAGGGTTTTCAAGCCTTTTGAACTCAATGGTGAGGTTTGTTTCGCCCCAATGTGTACCTAGAAAAAATTCAAGCCCAAATCACCCTTAGATCTAAGAAGGGGGTTTGCAAATCTATAACTCTGATATCATGTTAGAGTCACTCAAGAACTCAAGCCTCGAGGATCACCTGCAAAACCAAAAACAATCTTTTACAAGAGAAAAGCAAGAGCATACATTGCAACAATGGATGCAAGAAAATATTAGATCAAATGTGATCAATATGCAACGCTCAAGATTGCAATGAAATTGAATTGAATGAAATGTACATATGATGCCTTGCTTATAAAGGCAAAGTTGTGAGATAGGATTAGACAATATCTTGAAATGTGTCTTAATCCTATAGAATGAGACAGCTACCTCAACATCATTAAATGGCCTAGGACACAAGCATTTAATGTCATGATAAGATAAGATCACATGACAACTAAGACTTCTAGAAAGATTTTGTAGGACCTAAGTAAACTTAACATGTAAATAGGACCTATAAATGAACTAGATAGGTAAAACACCTATTTACACCAATAGGATGAAGCAATAGAAGCTAGAGTACAAGTAGTAGAGAGCAATGTGGATGCTTAAGTACTAAAATTACGATAACAAATAATAAATTGAAGTACAAGATATGAACAATAATTCATACCAAGAATGATTGCACAAGAATGTAACTATCAACCCTTTATTCTAGAGTTGGTGTTCAATTACAATGCAAGCACTACAAGGAAGACCTTTTCAAAATCAGTCCCCTTCTTTGATCATGGAGGTACTATTTGAAGGACAAACGGTTAAGTCAACAATTCACAACCATCCAATAACTTACAATACCTTAGCCAGCCATTAAAATATCAAAACTAGTCAGCATAACATGTATTAATATAACACCATCTAAAATTTTCTTATCCCAATGCAATGAGTTGGGGGACTTTGCTTCCTCTCATAGAATTGTGTAGAAAGAAGGCGCTATTTATTTAGTTAGTAATATGGCAACATCAAGGCAAGTCCAATTTCCTCACTATCTCCTTCTAGGTGAAGGAGATCTAGGTCAAAAAGCCAAGAGGAGGAAATGCGGACATGGGCTGGTGAGTAGCCTCTTGACTAAAAAGTGGATCAAGGAGAGGAAAGGCCACAACGATGTTGAGGCTATTAAGTGAGCCTCCCATGAAGATGGAGCAACTTATACAAATGGTCATGAGCACCATGACGGCCTCTTATGCAAGCTTTGTGTTAGTAGATAAAGACAATGTCCCAAACTTCCTTTAGAGGCAAACAAATTTCTTAGACCCTGGTGCATTGCTTTCAACAATTCATACCCTATCATTGAGTCACAAAAGGGGTGACAATGATGGTAGGAGCTAAAGTTGTCACACGCTTGGTTGTTGTGGGCAAGGGGAAGCTAGAGGGTCTACTTTGGTAGGCTTGTTTTGGTGAGGTGGTTTTGGGCCAAGTGAAGAAGATGTTCTTTATTTGGGTTGTTGGTGGAAGCATCGATGCATTGTCAGAGTGGTTGTTGGAGGTGGTGGTGGTGGGATGATCTAGTGTGGCAGTGACAATAGTAGGTGGTGGCAGCTTGCTAGTGGATTTTGACACAATGCAACACCTCTTGGGGTCACAAGTCGTAACTGCATCTAAACGTGCATACCCTACCTTGTTTTAGGAACTCTAGGATGCCTTTTAATTCATCATCATTAGCTCCAAGGTGGATTCATCGATTTATTATGTAATGTTAGTCCTCTTTTGCATTGGGATTTCATTTCTATTTCCTCTAGAAAAGGTGATGGCCCCAATAGAATCCCTTGTTCTATAAATTAAAAAAATGTAAGTTCTTGAACTTAAATTATACCCTAAACTTCAAATTTCTAGAACTTTTCCATCATTTCTAGCATATTTTTACTCTTCTAGACAACCAAATCATTGAAAAAAAAAGTCAATTCAATAGAAGCTAATTTGAAAGAATTTTGCCAAGCATACCTAGAGTTCGAAGAAAACTAACAAATTTTGCACTATATGTATTCTCAAAAGTTCTGCTCTAACCTGAACTATAACTTGCATATTCATCTTGAAAGAGTCTATTGCTCTTGCAACTCAAGAAGACCTCACGTAGTGCACTCTGCAGTGGCTCCAGAGGCGGCGGTCTCGCCTCAAATGTCTTCAGCAGCCTCCTCACCTTGAGATTGAGTGCAGCATAGTGACAGCGATCCCCATCAAAGGTGTGCTCTGAACATATCGCCCCACTCTCCAGCAGCATTCTAGCAGCATCCAGGTGACCTGCCAGTGGGGACACTTTCATCAATTGAATATTTGTATCAAAATATTCCCAATTAACTTAACTTCTACAGAAATGATACTTTTTATGTTAAAGAGTTTAACCTTCTGCAGTCCATGTTTGTTAAAAATAAAAGCTCATTAACCAAAAAAATTGCACTAAACCCTCTAATTGTAAAGCATGGGATTTTAGATCCCCCTTCGTGATCTATCATCAAAAATAATACATAAAATTTAAAATCTAACATAATTTTATAGAAAAATATATATAATCTTTAAAATTTTATCAGAACAGAGTTTCAAATTAGAAAAATTTGAAAACAATTTTTTAGAGAATACAACTAATCGAAAATTCAAGATAATTTTACACAAAATTACATATAATCTTTACAAAAGATACCAAAACATATAAAAATTAAAAATAAAATTATAGAAAATGCATCTAATCGAAAATTCAATACAATTTTATACAAATTGCATATAATCGTTACAAAAGACACCAAAACATTTCAATATTTGAAGAAGAAAGATTCTACCTGCGAGGCAAGCGTAGTAGAGTGCGACGGAGTCCCAAGCGTCCCTAGCATTAACATTGACGCCGGCGTCGAGCAAAAACTTGAGGCGCTCCACATCACCCGCCCGAGCGGCCTCGTACACGTTCCCCGCGGGCACCTTCTTCAATGGCAATGGCGCCTCTTCCTCCTCCTCAGCCCCGTAGTACAAGCTATTTAAATCCTCGTCAATTAGTGCAGGGCTCAGCCCTTCCGCAACCATTTTTCACCTTCCGAACGCTGTGATAGATAGGCGGCGTATCGTAACAATTTTGTAGTCTGAACCCCGCCGTCCGGGAATCAAAGGAAACGGCGCTCGTCGGTTCCTGCTAGGATCTTCTAAATAATTATTTGATAATTACAGTTAATTCCAGTTTACTCTTGCCTCGTTTAAACTTGAGAAGAACGATCAGGATAGAAGATTTTTAACGTTCATAAGGGGAGCCGGCTAACTCGTAGACAAAACGCACCTATATACATACAAAAACGCATAAAAACATACATAATATGAAGAGACCCCTAGTATGGGGCTTGCCAAACGGATGATAAAAAGTGATAGAACCAAACGAAAGGAAACGTCACGGTGAGGAAAGCGAGGAGGTGTCCCATCGCCAAATCATGTCAGCGTATTTTGGCCTTGTGTGAGAAGCTATCCGTTACGTGCGGGCGGGAAGGGCGATGATGTGATTAAGGTATGCGGTTTAAATTGTAACGAGTACTATTCTTGGAAAACATGTTGTGTTCTAGGTTTTCTTATTCTGCAGGTTGAAATCAAAACGTTGGAGAGCAAGGGCGCATTGTAGGCAGGGGAAATGACCAACCAACTTTATATAATGGTGTATGTTTTTATGTATGGTTTCATGCGTTTTTGTATGTATATAGGTTTGTTGTTGTTGTGGGTTGCAGGTTTCTCAGTGTTTTGAGAACCTGGAATCTTAGAAAACAGTATGAATGTCTTCAAAAGCTTTTGTTTTAAAACCGTAGGAATGTAATGAAATGCGGACTATTTTATAAACACCCACTGTTTCCAACAACCTTTAACACTCTGTGTTTTCTACTCTTTCATTTTGTAGGTTGAAAGTGAAAGGTTGGAGAGTGGAGTTGCAAGTGAAAGGTTGGAGAGCAGGGGGAGACTAAGAAAACATCTAAAGTGAGTTGAGGGGTTTCTAATCATTTGGGTTGTTAGTTGTAAAGGGTTTTAAAACATTATGAGGGTTTTTGTTTGTAAATTGTTTTCAAACTTTAAGTGGGTTGCAGGTTTTCTAAAATGCAGTGTTTTGCGTCTTAAAATTTTACAAAAGAATATGAATGTCTTTAAAAGCTTTTGTTATTTAGACCTTAGGAATGCAACACCCATTGTTTTCCAAAAACCATTAACACTTTGTGTTTCACCACTTTCAACAAGTTTACTCATTATCGGTGATAATGCCAAGAAATTGGTGTTCTTGCTATTTATAATGCATATGTACATATACAGGCTTAAAAAACACAAGGGTTTGGGTATGTTGTGATGTGGGTTGCAGTTTTATAAACGCCCAGTGTTTTCCATTTCATTGCATTGCACATCTTTTAAACCAAAAGCATTACTTCACATTGCACAACTAATAAGTAGATGCTCATAGATGGATGACAAAATTAAAATTACAATATAGTTTTTTTACATAGTCAACCTAAAAGCAGTTATGCAATTACTTCACATTGCATAGGTAATAACTATACCCACAACTATAGGGAACTCCACCTACACAACCAAGTTCTATTCTCAAATATATTAATTTCTTCATTCTAGAGTGATAATTGCAGCTGTCGATTGCATTTTTTTGTCATGGCATTCCATGAGAGCACATTTGTTTGAGGTATTTTTTGAAACAATTCACTGCCTTGTCTATGAAAGCATAATAGTAAGCAACAGCAGAGACAAGGCAGTGAACTGTTTGGAAAAATGGCTAAAAGAAATGTGGTCTCATGGTCAGTGAAATGCCATGCCAAGCCATAGACAAGGAAATGAAATGTTTCTATGTATGATTGCTTATTTATGGCTTGCCACTATGTTTTGGCAGACATTCTCATCTCCCATTATTTTTTCCAAAATAATTGCAAATAGTTAGAGTGATAATTGCAGATATATGATGATAATTAGAGTGATATTTGTAGATGGAGAACCCCTAACCAAATTTTGTTAGAAAATGGGAAATACCTTATTTAACAAGCAATACAATTTGGCTCACAAATATATATTGTCATCTTCAGTAGAGGTATCAACAATATGTTGTGAAACTATACCCACAACTATAGGGAACTCCACTTATGCAACCAAGTACTATTGTCAAAGATATTAATTCATTCATACTAGAGTGATAATTGTAGCTGCCAATTGCATTTGTTTGTCATGGCATTCCAAGAGACCACATTTGTTTGAGGCATTTTTTTCAAACATTTCACTGCCTTGTCTATGAAAGCATATTAGTAAGCATAGTAGTAAGCAACAGCATAGACAAGGTAGTGAACAGTTTGAAAAATGCCTCAAAGAAATGTGGTTTCATGGTGATTGGAATGCCATGACAAGCCATAGACAATGCAATGAACTGTTTGTAAGTATGATTGCTTATCTATGGCTTGCCATTATGTTTTGGAAAACATATACTCACCTCACACTGTATTTTCCAACTTGCAATCATAGAATGTATGTATATGGTTGTTGGAAAACATTGTGTGTTTACTATCAAAGCACAACAGTAGATTTGGATTCTCATGGCATTCCAACACCATGGTGATTGGAATGACATGACAAGCCATAGACAAGGCAACGAACTTTTTCTATCTATGATTGCTTATCTATGGCATGCCATTGTGTTTTGGCAGACATATACTCACCTCACACTATGTTTTCCAACTTGCAATCGCACTATCCATTAATATGGTTTTTGGAAAACATTGTGTGTTTACTATCAAAGCATAATAGTAAATCTGGATTGTCGTGGCGTTTGAACACAATGTGGGTTGGAATGCCATGACAAGCCATAGATAAGGCAATGAATTGTTTCTATGTATGATTGATTATATATGGGTTGCCATTGTGTTTTAGCAGACATATACTCACCTCACAATGCGTTTTCCAACTTACAATCGTATTATGCATTTATATGTTTGTTGGAAAACATTGGGTGTTTACTATCAAAGCATAATAGTAAATATGGATTGTCATGGCATTGCAACACCATGGTGATTGGAATGTCATGACAAGCCATAGACAAGGCAATGAACTATTTTTATGTATGATTGCTTATCTATGGGTTGCCACTATATTTTGGCAGACATATAATCACCTCACATTATGTTTTCCAACTTACAATCATATTGTGCATGTATATGTTTGTTGGAAAATATTGGGTGTTTACTATCAAAGCATAATAGTAAATATGGATTGCCATGGCATTGCAACACCATGGTGATTGGAATGCCATGACAAGCCATAGACTAGGCAATGAACTGTTTCTATTGCTTGTCTATGTCTTGTCATGGCATTCCAAGACCATGGTGTTGGAATGCAATGACAATCCATATTTAGAATTATGCTTTGATAGATTTTTTGCAAGCATGCGTAGCTTGTTCAAAAGAACCCGTTTTAGGCTTTTAGCCATAGCAGCAAGGCAGTGAACTGTTTGATAGAATGCTTGTTGAAAAATGAGGTGTTTTCTTAGCTTAATACTCTGTAAAACTTTAATATTGCTTATCTAAGTAAGCTTTTTCTTTGTTACATATATTCTTTGTGGGTGATTATCTTGATTAATCCATTTTACTGTTGTAGAATGTAGACAGAAGTTGATAGAAGAACTAGACAGGATATTAGAAAGATTACACAAGATGTACCATGGAGAAACCCTTTCGGGAAAAAACTCCACCAAGAATTATTCTATTATTCAATCTCTTAATTACAATAGCTCCAATTCTTGCTTGATAATGCTTCTTCTGCCTTCACCACTCTTCTTCACAACCTGCAATAAAAACTCTCATAACTCTATTCAACTTGCTTGAGATATATAGGCTTTAATCAACTTTGTAAACTCAACATGAGTTACAATTACAATGCACAAGCCCTATCCCTAAAAGGTATGCCATATCTCATGCAAATAGGGTTATCTCATGAAGAACAATGCTAAAACATGTGCTTCATCCATTTGGGCATCCCAAACTGAAGTCACAACTCATCCTTCACTTCGGTGATAATTCTAAAGCTCTTCCTCAAAGTTGGCACCCATAAGTAATCCTACTTAACTGAGCCTTCAAAAATATCTTATCATGCAAGAGAGGTAAATCCAAGAAATCATCTTGGGTGCCCAAGTTGGCTCCAAGTGATTTCTTGTTAACTGAAACATTTACTAAACACCATTCATGCAAGAATGGTCATCTACTGTTAACTGGAGGTAGTCCCTGTTATCTGTCATACAACTCAAGTTATTATCCATGCATTCCAAGTTAACTGAAGTTAACTAACATACAACTGAAACTAATTGAAGACAACTGAACCATAACTAAATTGAACTGAACTGAACTCCATGCATGCAAACATCAAACCCTAACTCTTAGGATCTTTACATGCATTCAGAAGTGTTCTCTTACTTTGAATAGTTAACTGAACACAAGGTGAGTTTCACCTTACCATGTGTGCACCCACATGTTCCTATTATTTATGAATAACTACAAATGTCAATTTCATGATTTATTTCATCCAAATAATTAATCTCATCCTAATCTTAGTGTTGTTGAACACATTCCAATCACTTAGAAGATACATGAAATAATTAATGTTTAGGATTTTCAAATAAATGGCATCCTATTTCCAACAATGTTTTGGTAGACATGTATGAAAAATGTGGCAGCATAGTGAACTGTTTGATAAGATGCCTCAAAGAAATGTGGTCTCATGGTGATGGAGTGCCATAACAATCCATATTGCAGTAGTTGTAATATGGATTGTTATGGAATTCCATCACCATGAGACCACATTTCTTTGAGGCATCTTATCAAATAGTTCACTATGTTGCCACATTTTTCATACATGTCTACCAAAGCATTCTATCAAACAGTTCACTGCCTTACTACTATGGCTAAAAGCCTAAAACAGGTTCTTTTGAACAAGCTACACATGCTTGCAATAAACCTATCAAAGCATAATAGTAAGTGTAGACATGCAAAACTAACATTCTGCATTTGATCAGGATCATTTATCAACTGAACTATATGTCGCATTAGGCACATTCATCACTTTCATCCATTCATTAAATAATCTCATTTATCAAATAAACATTATCATTCAACCTTCATCTTGCATCATCCATTTAATTAAATAAATCAGGACTTCATTTAAATCAAATCTTAAATTATATTCCATCATTTTCTGATTTAAATAAATCAATTATCAAAGTCTTGAAAGTCAAATCATCTAATCAGCATTAAATCAGCATAACCATCATCTAATCCTGATCTAATGCTAATCCCATCCCACTTGCATTATCTAGATCTAGCCACTTGCACAATAAATCAATTTTATTGATTTATTAAAACCTCATTTTCCCTCAACATGACAAGTCAAACATTTGCATTTATTGTTTTTTCTTGTCCCCCTCTCAAAATTTATTGCAAATTCAAATTCAAATTCTCCCTCTCATGGGCACTCTTCCCAAATCTTGCACAACCATTTGGCCTATCATCACTTGACAAGTGTCATCTTCTCATTGGAGGATCTTTAGTCCCACATTCACCATCTTGGCCAATCTCTCATCAACAAAATCTATAAAAGAAGGCTTAATCCTCATTCATAGGATCCACAATTTTATGCAAGGTTACTCTCTTCATTTGAGATTTGATCTTGTCCATTTCAATCCATCATCTTCATTTGCATTTTACCATCTTGAGCTTTGATCAAGGATTGGGAAAGGGTCACTAGCACATGTGACACCAATCCAACTATGGGATAGGTAGCTTGCTTTTGGTTTTCATAATGCTTTAGTCTTTTTATCATTTTTTGTGGCATTTTTGAAAGCATTTTCAATGTATTTCATAGAGGTGTTTTGATAGAGTTTGCAAGGTACTAACCCATTGTTTGAAGTTTAGTTGTTTGCAGATTTTAAAATGATGCCTACATTTGGCGCTAGAGGGAGGGCAGCTTCTCAAAGTCCTTAAGAGGATGCTATTCACATTTAGATATTTGCATTTGGCATGATAAGCAGTGTTTAGTTTCATACTATAGGAGTTAAAGACATTAACAACTTTTGTTATGATCACTTTTCTCATTTCATGTTAATCTCTTACAAATACCATTTGATTGTGATCTCATTTAACATCATAACAACATTACAGTATTATGACTGAGTATTATGTTGTTCACTGCTTTATCTGACTTTTTCCTGTTACAAACTTGGGTAATTAAATTCTATGAACGCTATTATACTCGATAGACATTTTCTATATTCTCTCAGTAAGTCTGTTATGTGTTATGTCTAATGTTACAACGAATGCAATAATGGTTATAATAAGTGTACTGGTGGCTGTCTAATATGCATATATTGGATATTTGTGTTGGGCTTTTTGCGCAGATTTCTTGTATCTTCTAATGAAGCCCCTCCTCCTGTGTTCACAGCATGCTCATTATTGTTATTGTCTCCTATCATCAATGTGTTGCAAGTCTAAGACACAACTCTGGACACTCACGCCTCCTGGAGACTTTTTGAAACAGAAATCTGCCTTTTTTAATACTACGCACCTTGTTGAGAATGTGGGCGATGCTGGAAGAGGATGTTAAGTAATGGTTTACACTTTCCATTTATGAGGAAGGCCTTTCAAATTCCTTTGGAATGCGTCCCCACACTTGCCATTTGCATTTAATATTGTTTATGTTCTCATTCCTTGTTGATGCGTCCACATTCTACCTACGTATCTGCCAAAAGTCTGTCCACACCCTATTCCAGAGTTTATATTTGTGCACTGGCAGAGGAGATATATGCGCACTGGCTAATGAATTTGTCTTTACACCTGCCAAACGCGTTAGCTTTATGACCACAACTTCTCTTCTTCTAGATGCACGTCTTCACCTTAGCATGATCTTTATCTTCCAACTTAGCATGATTCAAATTAAGCACAACTTTTTTCACTAAATAACTTGCAAAAAAAAAAAAAAAGACCACACTTAATAGGCGCCATCTAGCAGATTATTCCTGTAGTTTTTGTGTGGTATTCAAGAAAATCTCAAACTTGGCACGCCCTTAGGTATTTATGTGAGAAAATCTCCAAAAGATTGATTTTTTGTCATTTTGCACGTCCCTGTATGCTGTTTTGTTACCAGTCATAGCGCCCATGTATAGCATATTCAATGAATAAAATAGAAGTTAGATATGTTTCATATCACAGAATGATGGAAAGGTTGGTAAAGGTGGCATAGTAGAAGCAGAAATAACGTCAATAGTAGTTAAAGCAATCTGAAATGAGCAGAAATAATGTCAATAGCAGTTAAAGCAATCTGAAATGAGTTGAAATAATGTCAATAGCAGTTAAAGCAATCTGAAATGAGTTAACTTGTGCCTCGGCATTGGGAAGAATCCTGGAACGCATTAAATATCTGAATGTTCATTGCATTTACATTTGCTTTGATTATCATTGAAAGTTTCTTAACTCCTGTCCACATCGTGACTATTAGCATTGACTATTGCTATGGATGGCGTTCCTTTTTTATTTTGCATTCAGATGAAATCTATTTGACAGAATTTTCAAAATCATTAGGCAGTGGGACAGGAATGTATTCGATCTTTTTTTGTGAAGGTGCTGAAAATAAACTTTTATCTTTGACATAGGGAATATCAACTAACAAGCTTTTAATTGTATATGCCCTTAATGAAGGTTATTAGCAATTGATTTAATTTGGTTGAGTGCAGTTTAGTGATTCCTAATCCAATATTCTTTCGTATTAGATGCTTAGTAATTTTATAATAAATGTCATAATGTTATGTTATCACATTTATTATGATCATTTTTGATAACCCACATTTGAGATGATTATTACATTTGAGGTTATGATTGTCACATTTGAAATTGAAGAGAATACTTTTGAGAGATTTTTTTTCTCTTTTAAGTTGATTTTTAACAAATATGATGCCTTCTCAAAATAGGATTATTAATGACTTATTTATAAACCTTCCTTTTTGTTATCATCATTTAGAAACATGTTATTGTTTGAAGTTAAATCAAAATAAGTTGGATTCTCACATAAATTGTCTTTTTTTTGTTTATAGGTACCAAAAGCGAACAAGGGCAAGTGAAAGGTACAAACGAAGGAAAAGTGAAGGCGAAAAGGTACAAGGAAACCGAAAAGTCAACAAGGAGGAGGCTAGCAAACGAAAACGAAAGGAGGGGAATTTTTTTTTCTTTTTTGAAAGCACAATGTGTTTTTTAACACTTTAAGTGTTTGATCAACACTACTTCACGAAGCTGTTTATCTTTTCGTTTTAGAACACTAATTTTCATTTGGGTCTAAAACGAACAATTTGATTTTCATTGCAAAGGGCTTAAAATGAATCTTAGGACAAACGCACTAGATTTTGTTTGAGGTTAAGAATTGAACAATCAAAACTCACACTTCATTTTGGTGCTTAAAACGAATTCACAATTGCTTTGAAGGGTATAAAACGAACAAGTGCTTGATTTGTGTGATTTTGTCTTTTGGTCGTATCCTCTCCCATAGCCGTGCGATCTAGGGTGCAAAGGA